>CAUYRH010116095.1:0-13996 GCA_963574655.1 Perodicticus potto
TAGGCAGAGTCTCATTCAGTCACCTTGGGTAGAGTGCTGTGGCATCATAGCTCACAGCAAACTCAAACTCTTGGGCTCAAGTGGGTCTTCCTGCCTCAGCCTCCCAAGTAGCTGGGACTATAGGCCTACTACAATGCCAGAATAATTTTTCTATTTTTCAGTAGAGACTGGGTCTCACTCATGCTCCTGGTCTTGAACTCCTGAGATCAAGGGATCCTCCTGCCTCGACCTCCCAGAGTGCTAGGATTACAAGGGTGAGCCATTGCACCTGGCATGTCCAATCATATTTCTATGTAGCTGTCCATACTTTGTTAACCATAATCACAGCATGGATAATTTCCCCTGTGTCTTTGGGTCTTTATTCTGAAAGCTCCTGTGTACATGTTAATACAATTTGTATGCCTTTCTCCAATTAATCTGCCTTTATGAGCTGAGTTTTCAGCATCTTTAGAGGGTGAAGGAGAAGCTTTTCCTTGGCCCTGACACTAGCCTGAATCTCCTTCTCATGCACCTCATCTACGTGAGAGAGAAAGTACCTCACACCTGGTGTGTAGGCCACTGTTCTGAGTTTTCTTTTACTTCCAGACAAATCTCATGTGAACTGATTAGAGCCCTGTGTTTGACCAAGGTTCCTCCCTAGATAATTATCAGAAGTTCATTGCAGACCCCTAGTGAGCATCCAGAGACCCCAGTAGAAGAGACTTCCCCTGTGCTATCTCTGAAGGTGGAAATAGGGTATCCAAAGGCTGGCTGAGAATCTGGACATCGTGAATTCCAGAGCAGTGGGAAGGGAACCAAGTTTGCTAGGAATCTACTTTGTTGTAGTTGTTCTTACATGTGTGAATGAAGCCAACAAGGGAAAAAACAAGCTTGATAAAGCTTGAAGAAACGGCATAGCCTCATTGATGTGATATCTGCCGTGCCTCTTATCTGCCTGGTAACAGTCTCAGAAAGCAGCTTACTTTTTTGTCCTCGCATCCAGATGTGAATTTGGGCCTTAATCAAATCAAACAGAGGAGTTAGAAAAGATCTGAAACAGGCCAGGTGTGGTGGCTCACGCCTGTAATCCTAGCACTCAGGAGTTTGAGACCAGCCTGAGCAAGAGCGAAATCCCGTCTCTACTAAAAATAGAAAAACTAGCTGGGCATCATGGCAGGTGCCTGTAGTCCCAGTCATTCAGGAGGCCCATGCAGGAGGATCGCTTGAGACCAAGAGCCAAGAGTTTGAGGTTGCTGTGAGTGATGGTGAACCAACAACAAATTTTTAATAGCATCTTTCCTGGGTTCTTCTTTATCACCTACTGATTTGATAGGGGTTGGCAAATTATCTTGGGTAAAATTCATAGTTGGTGACTTTTGATAATATTCTTTCTATTGGCCTTTGTCCATACTGTAGTTTGTCCTGAAGCTTTCAGTTCTTGCTGAATTTATTCTCTCATGAAATACAAACCCAGCTTTCTTGAAAGCCAACACAACAGAGGAAAAAGTCCTTCTTGCCTTCCTCCATGACAGAGCCCCAGCACTGTAACTGTTGTCATCAGATACCTTGGTGGCATAAGAAGTTTGGTGCCTACAGAAACAGGACAGTGGTTCCAAGGTAGTGACATCTTCTGTGTATGATTCTAAGGAGATGAGCCCACACCCACTGCCACCTACCTGCCGTCCCCAGGCTCAGCAGCACAGCCACCCAGAGGACCCAGAAGAAAATGAGGATGGCAAATGTCCACAGTGGCTGGAACAGCAGGAAAGGAGAACTGCTGATGGCTTTATTTGTGACTCGGAAAAGCTCAACTGTCAATTTTATTCTCTTTCTGAGAACAAAAATCAAGACAAGCAGGACTGCCTGGGGAGAGAGGGGTCAGAGCAAATTATTTCAAGATAATGCAGACCCGGGTAGATCTTAAAACAATGTTCTTTTCCTGACATCTTGGCTAACAGCCCTTTTAAGACAGTGACTTACTACTTCTGTCATAATTGAACAGATAATTTCCCAAACACTATTTGAACACCTACTGTGTGCTGGCCCCGTGATAGGTCTTACAGATACACCAGTGAACAAGACACAGTCTCTCCCGAAGGGACCTTGCAGTATGGTCAGAAAGGGAGATGCCTTGGGTTCCACTTCTCCACCCCACAGAGCCCGAGGCACTCAGGGGGCCCAAGATACTGCAGGAGGGCAAGGGCGTGCGAGGAGGAGGCGAAAAGACAGTGATTATGCCTTCCCCTCTACTGGGTTTTCCCTTCCTATATATAAATATCTGCAAATCTCACTTATTAATGAAACCAATCCTGCACCCCTCACCCTGCCTCTGCCATCTCTCTCCCTCTTTCCCAGCCAAGTTTTTGGGCTTGTCTCCATTCATCATCTATACTTCATACCCCACCCACCCGTTCTTGCTTTTTTTGCCTCATAATTTCTCTTTTTTTTTTTGCAGTTTTTTTTTTTGGCCGGGGCTGGGTTTGAACCTACCACCTCCTGCATATGGGGCTGGCGCCCTACTCCTCTGAGCCACAGGAGCCTCCCTATAATTTCTCTTTTTTAATTTTTTTTTATTTTTTGAGACAGAGTCTCACTCTGTCACCCTAGGTAGAGCACCATGGCATCATAGCTCACAGTAACCTCAAACTCTTGGGCTCAAGTAATCTCTTTGCCTCAGCCTCCCAAGTAGCTGGGACTATAGGCACGCACCACAACGCCCGGTTTGTTTTAAGTAGAGATGGAGTCTCACTCTTGCTCAGGCTGGTCTAGAACTCCTGAGCTCAGGCAATCCACTTGCCTCAGCCTCCCAGAGTGCTAGGATTACGGGGGTGTGCCACTGAGCCTGGCCCTTTTTTAAATTTTAGATTGATATGAGGGTACAAATGCTTAGATTACCCGCCTCATTCTTGAACCACCCACAGACTACACTCTCCTAAAGCTGCCCTCCCTAAGGTCACTTCCTGTGACCTCCCAAGTGTTTAATCCCATGGGAACATTCCAGATCTTGCTTGATCTCAGGTTGGCATTCCAATCCCCTATCCACTCTTCTCAAAACTTTCTCCTCTGGGGCGGCACCTGTGGCTCAAAGGAGTAGGGCGCCAGCCCCATATGCCAGAGGCGGCAGGTTCAAACCCAGCCCCGGTCAAAATCTGCAAAAAAAAAAAAAACCCTTTCTCCTCTGGCTTCCATAGAAGTCAATGATTTGGATTTCAGTGTTCGGGCTGGCCACTTGACCCCCAGCTGGCAGGCATCTCTTACCGTGATGGCCGTAGACACAATCGCAAACCCCAGCACGCACTTCATATTTTCCCTTTCTGTGTCCAATTCTATGCTGAGGTCGTTGGTATAGTCATAATACAGCCACCATAAGACAGCACAGACAACTAGGAAACACAAGGGCAGCGGAGCTCAGCATGCGTGCGCGCCGTGAGATGACCTCCCCGGGCAGCAGAACCGCACGGAGAAGTCCAGCCCCTGCCAGCCCGCCGGTTGGCCCTATTCAGGAAGTGGGGCCCAAACCCCAGGGGGGTTCTATAGCCAACCGCTGCCCTCTGCTGGAGCTGGACAGGGCCGGGGCAGCTGCAGGGGTCCAGCAGTCCAGGGAGTGACCCCAGACACAGGTGCCCAGCCCCTAGCTCAGGCTTAGTTGTTAGCAGGAGGAAGGCTGCACAGAGATGGTGGCCAGGGGAATGACAGAGCCCAAGGCCTAAGGTTTTCAAGTCAGCTCTGCTGTTGACTCTGCTATGGGAGCCTGGGTATCGGCTTCTCACCTACAAAACCAGGCAGATGTACATGGCCTGTGGGCATCACATAAGCCAGAGAGACTCACTCTGAGGAGACCCTGATACTGCAAATACTTTGCATTTAGGCAGGAAATACCACCTTCTGCCGTATCTACAGTAACCACAGCAAAGTCACAGCCGTCTTTACTAATCGTAGATGGGGAAGTTTAGATACACAATTACTCACCACTGTGTTACAATTGCCTGCAGGATTCAGTACAGTAACGGGCTGCACAGACGTGTAGCCAGCAGCAACAGGCCGTGCCACACAGACTGTGCCATCTAGGTTTGGTTTGGTGAGTGACTTCTGTGACGCTTGCATAATGACAGAATCCCCTCAGGTTGCATTTCTCAGAGAGTATCCCCATCATCAAGTGACACATGGCTATGTCCCCTACCAAATGGAAAACAGCTGCAGCCTTGAGTCCCCCTCCCCGCAGGCTCTTGCCCCTCTCATCCCCTTTCCCAACAACCCCCGTGGGACCCACAAGCCAGTAGCTAAAAGGGAAAAATGGGCACATACAGGGTCTCTAGGACTGTGTTTCCACTCAGACCTGTACCCTTTCAGACTGATTTGAGCCTTTGCATGACAACTGTGGGCACCCACATGCCAATGGGTGAGGCACAGGTTCAGAAGAAATCCTTAGAAATGTTCCCAACAGGTGCTGGAATTCTCTTTTAATGTTACAGATACCAGGATCACTCAATGGGCAGCTCATCTCAGGGATGGCACAGTGGAGTGGAAGAAACCACAGTCCGGGCATTAACTTCACTATTATCTGTGGAACATAAGCAACTACTGCTGTCCTCATAGGCCTGAGTTTTCTCATAGGTAAAAGGATGACACTGGATACTCTCAAAGACCCCAGTTAGCTAAATCAGTGCTAACTGTTAAGCTCTATACTTAATGGAAAGGCTTTTCATTGAATCAAAAAGAAATCAAGTAGAAATACTTACACAACAATCCCAAAATAAGCAATGAAATGAAAATGTGAACCAGAAGGGTGGTGATGAATCGGAAGGTAAACATCACGGCCAAGGACAAGGCTGAAAAATCAAGCAAAACGTATAAACCCGACAACAACAAAGCGTACAGGTGACAATGGTAGAACACAATGATCAAACCCTCCAGAAAAGTGAGAACCGAGGATTTTATCTGATCTCTAACTATCTTGGGACCTCTACCAAAGACCAAATGAAAATAACAAGACACACCCAGGGCACTCTCTGATGCACTTACAGGTTCAGTTAGCCACAGAAAGCCAGTCTCTGAAAGTGCTGGCATCTTCTTAATGTAAAAAAACATTTTTGCATGTTTTGGCCAGGGCTGAGGTTTGAACCCACCACCTCCGACATATGAGGCCGGTGCCCTACTCCTTTGAGCCACAGGCGCCACAGTAAAAAAACATTTTAAATGCAGATATTATTTCCAAATAACCACTCCTTTTTTTCCTTACAAGTTCAAATGAATCATTAAAAAATTTTACCGCACTTTAGTCTTTTGACTTTATACTGGGCTTATGAAAAGTTCTAACTTTAAATGTTCTATGATGCTGTTATTAAGTGTGAAAGATTAACACCTTTACAATGATTGTAAGTATAAAATAAGCTGTATATACAGAACTGCATTTCATTTTCCACTATTTGGGGTTTTAGACTTAGGATTTTTTCCTAAATATTTCAGTGAATCTATAAGTATTGTTTTTTTTTTCTTCTTAAACTAGAAATCAGGACCTGAGGGCAGTGTCTTACACCCATAATCCTAACACTCTAGGAGGCTGAGGCAAGTGTATTGCTTAAGCTCAGGAGTTTGAGACTAGCCTGAGTAAGAGCGAGATCCTGTCTCTACTAAAAATAGAAAACCAAGCTGGGAGTTGTGGTGGGTGCCTATAGTCCCAGCTACTCTGGAGGCTGAGGCAAGAGGATCGCTTGAGCCCAAGAGTTTGAGGTTGTTGTGAGCTATGACGATGCTATGGCACTCGACCCAGGTTCACGGAGTGAGACTATGTCTCAAAAAAACAAAAATCAAATCAGGATTGCAAACAGATATTTCAGTGTATTAGTTAATAACATGGTTTTGGGATCAGAGATCTGGGTTTGAGTCTAAGGTCTGTCACCTGGTCTATTAGATGTGTTACCTGAGCCAAGTCCCTGAATCTCTCTAACCCTAGTTTCCTCTCCTACAGGTGGGGTGGGGTTCTGATGAGATTTTAATGAGTTAAGAAGAAGCTCCATTGGGCCATGTCTGTGGCTCATCCAGTAGGGCACTGGCCCCATATACCGAAGGTGGCGGGTTCAAACCCTGCCTCGGCCAAACTGCAAAACAGAAAAATAGCTGGGTGTTGTGGTGGGCGCCTGTAGTCCCAGCTACTCAGGAGGCTGAGGCAAGAGAATCGCTTAAACCCAGGAGTTGGAGCTTGCTGTGAGCTGTGTGATGCCACAGCACTCTACCGAGGGTGATAAAGTAAGACTCTGTCTCTACAAAAAAAAAAAAAAAAAAAAAAGAAGCAGCACCATGCCTGGCCCTTGGTAAGTGCATGGTAAATGACAGTTGCTAATACCATCATGGGTCTAAAAAGCACACGGTCCTTGTGGGGCCATTCAGTCAACATATGTGACATCAGGACTAACCTGGATTTTTTTCATTTATGTGGTCACCATGCCAGTATCTAGCAGTCAGAGTGTCCTATTTGGGTCATCTAAAGTCATTCTCAGCCTAAACAAGAAGTCTGGAAGTAACATGATGGTGCCTAGTGAGCATCCCCAAGCATTTAGAAGTTAGTAACTTTTTTGGCCATGAAATTATGGAAAACTCAATTTATAAACTGGCAGAAATATGTTAATGGCTGACCAAAGACTGTCTATCAATGAAACTAATTTCCCAGAGACTAGGAAATGCCACTGGGAAAGGGTAGATAACAGGTTATTTCTACTGTCTCAAGACACAGAGTGCATTAACTTGTGTAAAGAGAAAGCTGGCTCTTAACAGGATGAGGCATGGCAAATGGGGAGCCAAAGGGTCAAGAGTGGGTAGCTGCTTCCAGAAAGGCCCAGAGAAGGTATGTCCTGGCTTAAGGGCCTGACTGTCTACAACCCAAAGCAGGTGTATTCTTCTGAGGAGCTGGACATCAGGCCATCACAGCTTGCTTCTATTTAATGGGGGGAGTACACACCTCCTTCCCTTTTGAGGCAGCTTTCTGTCTGGCTCACCTATGGGTAGAGGCCAGAAGATGTGGTTTCTGGTCCCTCTGGCAGTTGCATTTTTCATGGACAATTCATCAGCTGGCACTATGCTATATACATCCATCCCTTACACAGAGCTGAGGACCAGACTCTGCTACATGGTCAGTGAGCTAAGGCAACCCCGGCCATCAGGCTTCTTGGCAGAGAGCCAGATGGTCTTCTCCCATTCTTATGACCCCACCTCCCCCCAAACATGAGACATTAAAAACACCTATAAAGAAAATAAATATTAAGTGTTATAGTTAAGTCAAGAAGCTAATTTTCATTGTACAACGTAATAAGTGCTAGAAACTTTAGCATTCTGTAAACAGTTACTAACATCAAATTAACTGAGAATTACCTAATGCGAGGACACACAGGCCAAGGACTGTATTTTTTCCTGACATTATTCCACTTAGAATTCGATGGAGGGTGTCAGCATCATTTATCAAAACAGATGCAAACAGGGAATAGCACTCAGGTGTTTGAGGGATGCATCGGTTAAACAGGGGAAAAGACTTGCTAGAAATAAAAGAAGAAAATGTTTACTTTATTACCTTAAAAAAGATGTTTAGAGTTCTCAACAACCAAGAAAGCACAAGATCTGCAGTAATAAAAAAAAGGTTTAACATCCTGTTTGCAAAGTACATCTTAGAAAGTTAGGGAGCTGTTCTCTGCTATAGAATTATCCATACTGTGGATGGAAAATTGATTATGGTGACCCACAGAGACCAAAACCCTAAACTTGGGGTGTAACATTTTACAAAAACAAAACATTGTATATATTAAAGGTACATAATGTGATGTTTTGATATCCATATATATTGGGGAACAATTACTATAGTCAAGCTAATTAACATGTCCATTATTTTCCATAGTTATATTTTTATGGTGGCAACATTTAATGGCTATTCTCTCAGCAAACTTCAAATATACCATATCATATTATCACCTACAGCCATGGTGCTACGTATCTAGAACTTATTTGTCCAACATAACTGAAATCTGTGTGCTTTGACTAACATTTCTCATTTCACTCACCACACTCTCTGTCCCTTCCTAAGTAATTACTATTCTAGTCTGTTTTCATGAATTTTTTTTTTTTTTTTTTTTTGAGACAGCGTCTCAAAATATTGCCCCAGGTATAGTGCCGTGGCCTCATAGCTCACAGCAACCTCAAAACTCTTGGGCTCCAGCGATTCTCTTGACTCAGCCTCCCAAGGAACTGGGACTATGGGCGCCCACCACAATGCCTGGCTATTTTTAGGTTGTAGTTATCATTGTTGTTTGGTGGGCCAGGCTGAATTTGAACCCGCCAGCTCTGGTGTATGTGGCTGGCGCCCTAACCGCTTGAGCTATAAGCACTGAGCCAACTTTTAAAAGTTCTATACATAATGGGATGATGTGGTCTTTGCCCTTCTGTGCCTGGCTTATTTCACATAACACAATGTCCTCTGGGTTCACCCATGTTGTGTAAATGGCAGAATCTCCTTTTTAAAGGCCAGACAATACTCTGTTGTATATGTACACGTGCAATATTTTCTTTATGGGGATCATTTTTGACTCTCGTGTCTTGGCCCTTCCTAGACATAAACTATCAACTCTAACACAGAACGCCATTTCTTTAAGGAACTGTTAGGGATAAGGACAGAGCCGATGTGTCTATGACTCCAGAAAAGAGCATGAGGCTTGAGTGCCTTGCCATGAACAGAGCGAGTGCTTAATAAACAAGTAGTAGACGTGTGATGGATGCTACAGTTGATAAACCCTCTGGGTCGATGAGAAAGTTGACCTTTTGCATCCCCTTCCTGAAATGTAAAGATGCCCAGGAGTATGCATTTGCTATATATTTGACCCCTGCCAATCTCACGCTGAAATCTGATCTCCAGTGTTAGAGGTGGGCCTAATGGGAGGTGTTTGGGTCGTGGGGGCATATTCCTCATGAATAGATTAATCTGTTCCCTGGGGAAGGGGTGATTGAGTTATGGCTCTATTAGGGTTCTTGTTAAAAAAGAGCCTCCCTCTCCTCTCTCACCCCCCCTCGCTTCTGCCATACGCCGCTGCCTTTGCCTTCCACTGTGAGCAGGAGCAGTTTGAATCCCTCACCAGACGCAGGTGCTGGCGCTGTGCTTTTTGTACAGCCTGCGGAAGCGTGAGCCAAATAAACTCTTCTCTTTTGTTTATAAATTACGTGGCCTCAGGAAATATATCAGTGATTTTCAGCTGGTGCACTAAAGCACACTGGCGTGCCTTAAGAGGATCTTAGGCGTGCTGAGAAAAATTACCTTTTTTTCTTGAGACAGAGTCTCAAGGTGTCACTTGGGGTAGAGTGCTGTACGCATCACAGCTCACAGCAACCTCCAACTTCTGGGCTTAAGTGATTCTCTTGCCTCAGTCTCCCAAGTAACTAGGACTACAGGTGCCCATCACGATGCCCGGCTGTAGTTTTATTTTTTGGCTGTAGTTGTCATTGTTTGGCAGGACCGGGCTGGATTCAAACCTGCCAGCTCTGGTGTATGTGGCTGGTGCCTTAGCCGCTGGAGCTACAGGCGCCGAGCCATGCTAAGAAAATTTTTAAAGATCATTGATTAAATTATTTTTGAAAGGCGTTTGAAGCACAGTAAGTATATTCCTTTTTCATTTTTTACTCTTTTTTGAGATCAACATAATTTAAGTGTGCCATGGAAGTTTAACTATAGGTTCAAGTGTGTGGTGAGATTTAAAAAGGTTGAGAAACACTGCTTTACAGAAAAGATTGCTGATCCTGATTAAGAGAAATTCTCTATGTAGTCTGGATTTAAGTCATTTATTACATATATCTTCAGTCTCGAGCCCCTGGGCCATGGACCCTTACCAGTCCATGGCCTGTTAGGAATGACGCACAGAGGGAGACGAGTGGCAGGGGAGTGAGCGGAGCCCCACCTGTACTTGAGCTGCTCGCCATTGCTCAAATGCCACTTGAGCTCCGCCTTCTGTCAGATCAGTGGGGGCATTAGATTCTCATAGAACAGTGGTTCTCAACCTTCCTAATGCCATGGCCCTTTAATACAGTTCCTGTGGGTCAAGAACCGCTGTCATAGAACAAACCCTACTCTCCACTGCCCGTGTGAGGGATGAGGGTTGCATGCTCCTAAGAGAATCTAACACCTGATCATCTGAGGTGGAGCTGGGGCGGTGATGCTAGCGCTGGAATCCTCTACTTGCAGGAAAACAAGCTCAGGGCTCTCACTGATGCTGCATTATGGCGAGTTGTATAATTATTATATATCACAACGTAATAATAGAAATAAAGTGCACAATATGTGTAATGCTCTTGAATCATTCCCAAACCATCTCCCTACCGCTGGTCCAGGGAAAAATTATCTTCCTTGAAACTAGACCCTGGTGCCACAAAGGTTGGGGGCCACTGCTATATATGTATTGTAAATGTTTTCTCCCAGCTTGCAGCTTTCTTTTTTCATTTTCTTAATGATGGATGGCACTATTTTAATTCTGATTATGTTCAATGAAGCAGTTTTCCCTTTTATTTATAGTGCTTTTTGCCATCTCAAAAGAACCTGAGCAAGTGTGCTGGTGTGTGCCTGTAATCCTAGCCGTTTGGGAGGCTAAGCAGGAGGATCTATTGAACCAAGAGTTTGAGGTTGCAGTGAGCTATGATTGGGCCACTGCACTCCAGCTTGGGTGACAGAGCAAGCCCCCATCTCTAAAAAAAAAAAAGACTTCTCAGCTCAGCACCCATAGCACAGTGGTTACGGCGCTGGCCACATACACCAAGGCTGGAGGGTTCAAACTGGGATGGGGCCTGCTAAACAACTGCAACAACAAAAAAATAGCTGGGTATTGTGGTGGGCGCCTGTAGTCCCAACTATCTGGGAGGCTGAGGCAAGAGAATTGCTTAAGCCCAGGAGTTGGAGGTTGCTGTGAGCTGTGATGCCACAGCACTCTACCCAGGGTGACATAGTGAGACTGTGTCTCAAAAAAAAAGACATCTTTGCCTACTTCAAGGTGGCATATATTCTATGTTTTATTTTCCAAGAAGCTTTATAGTTCTAGGTATTATGTTTAGGCCTAAGATCTCAAATTAATTTTTTTTTTTTTTTTTGTAGAGACAGAGTCTCATTTTATCGCCCTCCATAGAGTGCTGTGGCGTCACACAGCTCACAGCAACCTCCAACTCTTGGGCTTAGGCGATTCTCTTGCCTCAGCCTCCCGAACAGCTGGGACCACAGGCGCCCACCACAACGCCCGGCTATTTTTCTGTTTTTGCAGTTCGTCCGAGGCCAGGTTTGAACCTGCCACCCTCGGTATATGGGGCCGGCACCCTACTCAAATTAATTTTTATGTGTAGTATGAGTTAAGAGTCCAGATTCATTTTTGTCCCTGTCTTTCCATTTGTTCCAGCACCATTTGTTGAAAAGACTTATTTTCCCCGTGAGGTTGCCTTGGTACTTTCGTTAATCAATGGACCCCATACGTGCAATTCCATCTAGGGGCTTTCTATTCTGTTCCATTTACTTATCTGTCTATTCTTGTTCCACTACCACACCATCTTAATCACTATACCTTTAAAAAAACCTCTTGAAAATCAGGTGGTGTGAACCCTCCAATGTTGTTCTTCAAGATTGCTTTTTGTGACCCTGGGGGCTTAGCTTTTCTGTAATTTTGGAGTAACCTTGTCAATTCCTAAGAAAAAAAAGTTACATGGCGGGGAGGACTGCATTAAACCTATAGAACAATTTGGGAGAAGTGACATTATTACTTAAAGCATCCAGTTCACGAACAACATGTATTTCTCCACTTATTTTGGTGTTAATTTATCTCAGTGATGTCTTTTAAGTTTT
Organism: Perodicticus potto; assembly: GCA_963574655.1. Taxonomy (NCBI): domain Eukaryota; kingdom Metazoa; phylum Chordata; class Mammalia; order Primates; family Lorisidae; genus Perodicticus; species Perodicticus potto. The sequence goes on from CAUYRH010116095.1 coordinate 11,825, forward strand.
TAGTTAAGGTCTTACATGCTTTCTGTTAAATGTATTCCTAAGTATTCTGTATATTTTGAATTCTGCCATAGACTTAAAAATTATTTCTTAATTGTTTCCTGATAGTGTAGAGAAATACAATTTGACCTCTCTTGTACCTCTGCTCAATTTTCTTAGTTGACATTTTGTAGATTCCTTTGGATATTTCTATGTAATGACTCAGGCCATCTGTAAATAAAGATAATTTTACTTCTTCCTTTATTTTTCCTTATTTATTTGCAGTTCCTGGGATTCCATTACAAAGTGGAATAGAAATAGTAAGAGCAGATATCCAAGGTCTAGTTTCTAAGCTTAGGTGGAAAGCATTTAATAGTTCACCCTTCAGTATGGTATTAACTGTAAATTTCTCAGAAATGCTGCTCATCAGCTATTCCTAGGTTACCTGGATTTTTTGTAAAAAGCCTAGATAGTGTTACCTTAAATGATATACATAATTGGAAAAGTCTTCTATTGACACCCATTTAGCTTGTTTTCAATCTTTTAATATTACAAATACTACAGTGAATAACCTTGCACAAATGCCATTTCGCATTGGTATAAGCAAGCAGCTATACAATACACCTGTATATTAAATTTCTAGAAGAACTATTTGATTAAAAGATGTGTATTCATAACTGGAGATTGATGAATTACCCTCCTGACCAACTAGGTGAAAACAGAATCTTAAATTGAATTACCCCTATCGTAAAGGAGATTCAGCTTCTTCTAGCTTATTTAAGAAATCTTGTGCTTTTTCTTTAAAGCATCTATACATATTCTTATCCAATTTTTATACTGAGATGTTGAACTTTTTTTTTTTTTTTTTTTGAGATGTTGAACTTTTAAAAGTTGATTTGTAAGACCCTATTTTTTTAGACAGAGTCTTACTATGTCAACCTGGGTAGAGTGTCCTGGAGTTACAGCTCACAGCAACCTCAAACTCTTGGGCTCAAGTGATTCTCTTGCCTCAGCCTCCCAAGTAGCTGGGTCTACAGGCACCTGCCACAATGCCCAGCTATTTTTTTGTTGCAGTTGTCATTGCTGGTTAGCTGGCCTTAGCTGGGCCGGGTTCAAACCTACCAACTTCAGTGTTATAGGCTGGCACTGTAAACACTGTGCTACGGGTGCCAAGCCTTGTAAGACCTTTTATAGAGAAATTAATCACTTTTGTTTTTATTTTTTGAGACAGAGTCTCAAGCTATTGCCCGGGGTAGAGTGTCGTGGTGTCACAGCTCACAGCAACCTCAAACTCTTGGGCTTAAGCAATTCTCTTGTCTCTGCCTCCCAAGTAGCTGGGACTACAGGCACCCACCACAATGCCCAGCTATTTTTTTTTTTTTTTTTTTTTTTTTGCAGTTGTCATTGTTTTAGCTGGCCTGGGGTGGGTTCAAACCCACGAGCCTCAGTGTATGTGGCCAGAGCTCTACCCACTGAGATACGGGCACTGCCCTCATCACTTTTCGTATATGAATTGCAACTTAATTGGCTTGTTTACTTTGCTTCTAATGTTTTTTTCATCATACGGAAATGTATGTTTTATGCAGTCAAATTTATCCATTTTTTCTTTTATGTCTTCTGGGTTTTAAGTCATGGTTAGAAGCCTTCCCTACTCTCAGGGTATAAAGAAATTCTCCCATGGCTTCTTCTAGAACAGTGGTTCTCAACCTGTGTGTCGTGACCCCTTTGTAACTACGAAAGTACATCCTGCATATCAGATATTTACGTTACGATTCATAACAGCAGCACAATTACAGTTATGAACTAACAACGAAAATAATTTTATGGTTGGGGGTTGCTACAACATGTGAAACTGTATTAAATGGCTGTGGCATTAGGAGGCATTAGGGAGGTTGAGAACCACTGTTCTAGAACTTTCTGGTTTCACTTTATACATTAAAATGTTTATTCCGGCTCGGCTCCTGTGGCTCTACGGGCTAAGGCGCCAGCCACGTACACCTGAGCTGGCGGGTTTGAATCCAGCCCGGGCCCGCCAAACAACAATGGTGGCTGCAACCAAAAAATGGCCAGGCGTTGTGGCGGGCGCCTGTAGTCCCAGCTACTTGGGAGGCGGAGGCAAGAGACTCGCTTGAGCCCAGGAATTGGAGGTTGCTGTGAGCTGTGATGCCACGGCCCTCTCTCCAGGGTGACAGCTTG
>CAUYRH010116096.1:0-21128 GCA_963574655.1 Perodicticus potto
GCATCTTACAAGGGTACAAGTGAAAATTACTAAATGCAGAATTAAATGTCTTCATATAGTGATTAAAAGGCCATGAAGGCTATGTTAAATAGTTCAATGAAAATATTTCAGATTGTATATGAAGTCAGCACATTGTGCCCCGTGATTGCACTAATGTACACAATTATGATTTAATAAAAATAAATAAATAAATAAAAGAAAAAAAAAGCGGCTGCTTTATCCTAGGTGAAAAATGCAATATCACAAATCTCCTGCTCTATCGTACAAAGGATCCAGGAACAACAACGTTAGAGATGATAGGGCAAGTGCATGATTATGAAGATAAATGGCTTAGCATGGGGCAGCCCAGAACCCATGAATGGCCCCAGGCAAGACATCAACACTGTGGACTTTGCTTCCAGCCGCCCTCAATCTCTGCCTTTGTTAGATTTCTTTTTCCTTTGCTTCCCTGGCTCCCCAAGTCCTCTCAGCCTGTCTCCAGAGTCATCTTGTGTTTCATTTCTAGTTTTGTGTTTTAAAAGTGGATACTTCCACACTGAAGTATTTAGGGAAAAGGGTACTATGGACAGCTGCAATTTACTTTTAAATGCATTCAAAAAAATAATAAAATGGATGAATGAATGGCTAGCTGAATGGATGTAACAAACACACCACAGTGTGGTGACATATTAACAGTAAAATCTAGGGATGGGGAGGAAAGGTTATATACTTTGCTCTCTGCATGAACCCTTTCCTAATAAAGTGGTGAGAAAACTGTAGGTATATGGTTCCCTAAGTGAGTCAGTGGAAACCTCCTCAGTTTTGCTCTTGAATCCTTTTGACATGAATCTAGAAATCTCATCAACAGCTTGCCTGCTAATTATGACAAGACATTTCTGGCTCATCTTGCAAATTTCCTCTCTTACTAACAGACAATACAGTGGGAGACAGTATTTCAAGAACAATCTGTGTGCTTGGGATGCTCATTGTGATGGGAGGGTCATTGTTTTATAGCCTTTTCAAACAATAGAGCTGGGATATAGACAGAGAGAAAGAGAGAGAGACTGAGGGAGACAAAGATGGGAGTGCGAGAGAGACAGAGAGAAAGAGAGAAAGACATCTTTTTAAGACGAGATTCCCCATGAGTTCATACTGATATTTCCTATTCACGTTAATAGTACAGGATTTTTCCCACCCTGTGCTATAGGACTTGTGTTTTCCTTCTTCCACACTGAGAATTCTGCTTCTCGGGCACAAAAGAGCACAGACTTAGAAAACCCTACAATTCCTCTATGCTCTATCCCACATTGTATGCACAGTTTCAGAAAGGTGATATTAACATAACCAATGCTGATTACTGAAGCCAATTAAAATTACTGAAACCAATTAAAAATTTTGCGTATGCTTTCCCCAATCTTCCCTCTTTTTTTTAACGTCACGCTTAATCAACATCATCAGACCTTATAGACTTCACATCCTGCAGTTTCCCTTTTAATTATGCTTTTTCTATAGGTAGCCTTAATTGATTCTTACCTCTAAAGGTTACCGTATGATTCATGCATATCAGCAATCCTCATGGTGATGCCTCTCTGGTCATTTTTTTTTTTTGAATTTGAATATATGTATTTTATTATTCTTCATTACATTATTTCCCCCCACCCCCACCCCTCCGTGGTAAGACAGAATTGATTTACAGAAAAGAATACAGAAAACACCAAAGCTCCTGGTAGAGGGAGAAAATTCAAGTGGGGAGAGAGAAGCTCTCTCCGTTTCTCTCCTGGTCTTTCCCCGTCTCCTCCTCTAGGCCTCTAGCCTCAGGGTATATATAGGTGTATGGGTTCCCCAGGAAACAAATGAATACAGTCCCTTCCACCAGGGGCAAGGTGAATGAGTGTATCAATGAATGGACACAGTCCATCCATGGAATTCAGGCCTAGGAAATTCACAAGAAACTGACCTAGCCATAGGAAATGGGGGTTCCACATCCAGTCCCAAGTGTAAAGTGAAGGAGACACCAAGGCACAGGTGCAATTTGTTTTTCTTAAAACACTCATGACAAATTAGTATTTTTCAATTTGAAGTGTGGTCCATGAATCATTTATAGTAGAGCCATCAGGGTGTTTGTCCAAAATGCAGATTCCCAGGACTGCTTTCCCAGACTCTTTAGAGGTGGTATCCAGAAAGTATATCTTGGACACCCTAAGCAATACCACACAGAAGTTTGGGTCCCATTGATAACATATGAATACCCTCCTTATGCCACTTTCATGGCTCATCATGCAGGTAACAGTGCTTATCAGTCTGATAATTAAGCAGCTTTTCATGGACGAAGATCACTTCAGACCCTTTTTCCCACTAGTAGTGCCCACTGCCTTATTGGAAATTTTAGCTTTTAATTTAACTCTAATTCTTCTTTTTGTCTCAAGTAGAGTCTTGTTCTGTTGCCCTGCATAGAGTGCAATGGTGTCATCGTAGCTCACTGTACCCTCCTAAGTTGATGGGCCTACGGGTGCGATGATGGCCCTCTAATTTTTCAATTTTTAGAAAATATGTATTTTTTTTTAGTGGACTTGGGGTCTCGCTCTTGTTCAGGCTGGTCTTAAACTCCAGAGCTGAAGAAGTCCTCCTGCCTCAGTATCCCAGAATGCTAGAATTGCAAGTGTGAGTCACCTTGCTCAGCCTTGTTTTTTCTGGAGACAGAGTTTCATTTTTACTCTGTCTCCAGGACTACAGTGCAGTAGTGTCATCATAGCTTACTCTAACCTCAAACTCCTGGGCTCAAGTGATGTTACTGCCTTAATCTCTCAGGTAGCCAGGATGACAGGTGCATGCTTCTGGCTAATTTTTCTTTTTTATGTAAAGACAAAGTATTGCTCTTACTAAGAGTAGTCTTGAACTTTTGGCCTCCAGCCATCTTCTCACTTCAGCTTCCCTAAGTGCTAGAATTATAGGAGTGAGCCACCATATTCAGCCTCAACTCTAATTCTTGTATTTAATAAAAACTTAGTTTATTAGTTATACAGGAAGCAGGTGTTTATCTACTGATGCACTGGTTAAATAAAAGAGGGCTAAATGAGAAAGACCAGCATCCACTGACATTAAGTTAAAGACCAAAGTTTAGATGTACAAAGCAGTTACCTTTAGTTCTATCAGTTAGTGAGTGGTGATGGAGCCACAATGGAGATTAAAAGGTCATTAAATCAGTGAAGCATTATTTATTAAAGACTATATATCCAGCACTGTTGTAGGGGCTGCATAGGAGACACCAAAGGAAAACTAAAAATATTTTTTGGTCAGTATTTTAAATAGTAGGGAATTCTTTATTAAAATATAATATTTGTTACTCAGTTATCTATTATTTTATATCAGATATGCTGTAAAGAGATGGGAATATGGACTGGCATGGTTAAGAAGGTGTTACAGAAATTCTTTGTCTTGGCCAAGATTATAATAAGGAAATAATCAAAAGATGACTTTGTAACATCAAAAGGTATTGAGACTGGGTATGGTGGCTCAGTCCCAGCATTCTGGGAGGCTGAGATGGAAGGATTGCTTGAAGTTAGGACTTGAAGACCAGCCTGAGCAACACAGTGAGATCCTGTCTTTACAAAAAATAGAAAAATTTTCTGGGCATGGTGTCACATGCCTGTGGTCTTAGCTACTCCAGGGGCTGAGGCCAGAGGATCACTTGAACCCAGGAATTTGAGGTTGGTGCCATTGTACTCCAGCCTGGGTGACAGAGCAGTCTTTTTAAAAAAAAAAAAAAAAGGAAAGAAAGAAAGGCATTGAGGAAGATGTTGAAAGATACATAGGAATTTGTTATGGAGATAAGAATGAGGTATGTGTGCATAGGGATGTGATATCTGAAGGACAGCAAGGAAATCATTTCAACCAGAATTTGATGAGTTATTTATTATTGACATAGTAGGAAATAAGACTGTGTATGTATCTTCAGGGAGGACTTAAAAGATATCAGTCCATAAGAAGTTTTAAATTTCTGGGAGAAATGCTGAAGTTGGGGCTGAATGTGGATGGCTCACACGTATAATGATAGCACTTTGAGAAGCCAAGGTAAGAGGATTGCTTTAGGCTAGGACTTCCAGATCAGCCTCAGCAACATAGCAAGACCCTATCTCTATAATAAATATAGATTAGCCAAGTGTGGTGGCATGCTCCCAGCTACCTGGGAGGCTCAAGTGGGAAGATTGCTTGAACCCAGGAATTTGAGGCTTCAGTGAGGTTATGATCATACCATTGCACTCTAGCCTGGCAACAAATTGAGATTCTTGTCTCCTAAGACATTTTATGTAGCTCACCAGTCTCTTTCCTTAAGGAATAAATAGATACTTGTAGTCTCCCATTTCTTCCCTTTGTTCATTTAGTTATGATGAGGTCATTGGAAAAACTGTTCAGATAAGTACCTTACTGATTTCTGGGCTAGAAATGGTTTGAGGCAAGTTTCCCATATTCTGTGACACCAGAGATTCACGGACACCATTGTGAAGTGAATCCAGCCAGCATAAAGACCAGGGTAGTCTACATTTCCAAGAGGAGAAATAAAATTATGAGAAGGTAAAGTGATATAGGCTCAGAATGGTGGCATCAATCAGTATGATTGAAGATAACCTCCAAATGAACATAACATAGAGTTAATAAATATATAAGGATAGTGGAATTAGGTGGCTTAGCAGCGGCTAAGCTTTGTATATATATGTAAAGAATGTGAAAAAGTTTTTGCACAAATATTTTCAGCTCTCTGTGAATCTGCTGGTGAATATTCATCCATTCAGTGAATACTTGAGTGGTAGCTGTGTTCCAGACGTGTGTTAAGTGTTAGTAGTCTAAGCACATAGAAGCTCTTGTGATTCATGAATTATAATTTAGTGAGAAAAGTAGATGATTGGAGTAATAATAAAATGTGATGACTAGTGATAGGGAAAGTATATTTATCCTATTTAGTGCTGCCCCATTGTAGTAATTTGTTGTAATGCTATTTGTTTTCAAAATGTTTACCCTTAAAAATATTACATATGTGGGCTCGGCGCCTGTGGCTCAATGGGCTAAGGGGCCAGCCACGTACACCTGAGCTGGCGGGTTCAAATCCAGCCCGGGCCCGCCAAACAACAATGACGGCTGCAACCAAAAAATAGCCGGGCGTTGTGGCGGGCGCCTAGTCCCAGCTACTTGGGAGGCAGAGGCAGGAGACTCGCTTGAGCCCAGGAGTTGGAGGTTGCTGTGAGCTGTGATGCCACGGCACTCTATCCAGGGTGACAGCTTGAGGCTCTGTCTTAAAAAAAAAAAAATTACATATGTGGAAGTTTATGACATATAATTTACCGTTGGATTGACAGATGTGTTTTCTATGCTCCAAGTGTGATCATTGTCTCTTAGCAAATGAGAGCTAGGGCAGCTGTATGCATTCAAATGTGCTTTTTTCATAAACTTTCTGCTTCACTGTTCTCATTTGAATGTCCATCTCCTTTCATTTATTTTGTGTTCTTTTTTTTTTTTTTTGAGACAGAGCCTCAAGCTGTCACCCTGGATAGAGTGCTATGGCATCACAGCTCACAGCAACCTCCAATTTCTAGGCTCAAGCGAGTCTCTTGCCTTTGCCTCCCAAGTAGCTGGGACTACAGGCGCCCGCCACAACGCCGGGCCATTTTTTGGTTGCAGCCGTCATTGTTGTTTGGCGGGTGGGCTGGATTTGAACCCGCCAACTCAGGTATACGTGGCTGGAGCCTTAGCCCGTTGAGCCACAGGCGCCGAGCCTTATTTTGTGTTCTGATGAACTCTTTTTACCCTGGATAGTTAATAAAACATTAGAATGATAAGCTAGATTTAGAGCGAAAACATTAGCAACCACTCCGGAAATATTTATCTCACTAGATGTTAAGAACATAGTAGAAGAAATGATACACAGATCAGCAAGCTACTGGGGATTGTTGAAGTCTCTGAACATTACAGAGGATGTTCTGAACTTGGTAGGAGAACTTGTGTGATTGGAAGTTGCACAAAATACAGCCAAAATGCAGTTATTTGGCTAAAGTTGATGACTATACAGGGAAGACACCCTTGAGCTCTGATTAGGTTTATGGTCCAGGAAGGCTTCCCCGTACTAATTGTGCCAGTCCTGCTTCATTGGGGTTTGTGTATATTGAGTGCTAGGAGAGTACAAAAAGGGAGACCTTAGAGCAGAGTTCCAAGGGCGTGTGTCCTGAAGAAATAGTAAGGATTAGCCAAGCAAAGGAAAGTGGGAATGGAGAGTGTGAGTCTTGTAAGGAAAAACAATCAACTAGGGTTATGATAGGAGTGTTTGACATAGTTTATCTGGATATATACAGTTTGCAATTGCAGAACAAAGTATTTTTACTTACTATGAAAAAGATGTTACCTATTTAGCTATATGTTCTTAATGATAAAGAATCTATTTTTTAATCTGTTGTATCTTCACATGACAAACTACTAATTTCTTTAAGCAGTATCACATGTGACAATAGTAACCCAAATTTTGATGAATTGAAGTTTAGAAAATTTATCTGGAGGTACAGTGAAATGGTTTGTTGTTTATTGTTTTGGTAAATTTATGACTTTATGTATCAAATGTTTAACACTTTATTCTAACACTATATGATAGTGTCTTTATAATAATATAGTAAATGGTGTTTTAGTGACTTTTGAGGTATCCTAATGACAGTACCAGAAATCTCCACATGACTCAAGGATGGTTTGCAGTAAAATGAGTTATCCTTTTGCCCATCTACTGTGAATTTAGCTCTCTTAAATTTGCTTGCCTTATGCAGAAAGTGTTAAAGTGCTGTTCCATTTCAGTTGTCCCTTAAGTGATTATGTATTCTGGTAAATAGTCTCAAAGTATTTAAGGTTTGCCAATATTTACCATAATTTGTTCTGAAGAAAGAAGTTAGGGAATTAATAGTTATGTTCTTGACCTTTTATGTTTGTTTTCATTTTTTTAAAGCCTGTTTATATCTATTAAGTAATTCAGGTTCCCAGCCTAAGCATCAGTTTCTTACTTTTTCTGATTTCCATGAGTATTTTTTAAGTTTATGTCTGGTACTTATAGGAATACTTAATCATACTGTATTGTATTCTTTAAAAAACTATTTTACAAATTGTCATATTTCTAATTTTATTGGAAATTTCTGATAGTTTAATGAATTCATTTTAGTTAATATAATGTTTAATAATAATTTGGAAGTATTTCTTAGGGACTTATTTTAATAAAGTTTTGAGGGACTTTTTTTAGCTAAATGGAATTTGAAACTAAATAGTTTTTTTTTGCCTTTTGCTTCTTTTTAGCGAATTAGTACCATCTTATGATTCAGCTACTTTTGTTTTAGAGAATTTCAGGTAAGAGTTCTTAATTGTTTTGTTTTTTTTTTTTGTATGCATACTTAAAGAAGCGCCAAGAAGATACCGTCTCTTGGTAGGACAGAGATATAACAAAATCAATTTAGTAGACATGGAAGAAACAAGTATCTGATTAGAAACAGTTTATTTATCTGGATTATTTATGTCTTTACAAATGATTACTTCTCTAGTCTGGGAAAAGGAGCTTTTTATTTATTTATTTATTTTTTGAGACAGAGTCTCACTCTGTCGCCCTCAGTAGAGTGCAGTGGCGTCACAGCTCACAGCAACCTCCAACTCTTGAGCTTAAGTGATTCTCTTGCCTCAGCCTCCTGAGTAGCTGGGACTACAGGCACCTGCACATTGCCCAGCTATTTTTTGTTGCAGTTGCCACTGCTGTTTTAGCTGGCTGGGGCTGGGTTCAAACCCACCACCCTTGGTATGTGGGGCCGACGCCCTACCCACTGAGTCATAGGTGCTGCCCAAAAGGAGCCATTTTAAAGAAGAGGATTCACTTAGGTTTTGCCAGGATAGAACGCTAGGAAATCTAAAGCTTAATCAGCCCCTGCCTATCCATCCTCAGAAATAAAAGTGATGGGAATAAGTCCACTAAGATCCGTAGTATCTAGCTGAAAGTGAGGAATTGTGGATAGGTTGTTATTGTAAGAAATTTGTAGGCTTTATAACTTACATGTTAATTTTATTAGCATTTTCTCTAAGATCAAAAGCAAACATCTTAAAACACAGACTTCTAAGGAACTTGAATTCAAGGGCAGCATGAAAGTGGGTACAAGGTTTTGTACCTTATAAAAATACAAGGTCTTAGGGAGGGAAACTCCAAATAGGCAATAGTCACTAAAATAAGGCCATACTGTGAGAATTCATGCCCTCCCTATTTAGTTTATCTCTTCTTACAAATAATTTTGTGGCTAAAGTCTCTCTGAGGTTTCCCCCCCATATCTTAAAATTTAGCCCATGTTTTTTTATTTTGCCATATTAAAAGAAGATAATAATACTGCAGGAAAATGAGTAAGAAACACATTCCAGATTTTAGGGTGTTTTCTTTTTGGTGAAAGGTTACTTGTTGAAGCAGTAATTAAATTTGGGATACTTACTAATGCTATGCTTTTACCTTAAATGTCACAGTTCTAAGGGGTTTATCTCTAAAACTTAAAGATAGTGGATATTTCAGTATTGTTACATTTTTATTTATTTCAAAATGTAAGTATGTCTAAACTTATACAGTGGGATGTATTTCACAGCAATTTTGATCTTGAGATTTTTTTTTTTTTTTTATAAGCACTTTGCGTCAGAGAGCAGATCCCGTTTACAGTCCACCTCTTCAAGTTTCAGGACTTTGCTGGAGGTTAAAAGTTTACCCCGTAAGTTTCTAGTATTTCTAATACATTTTAATAGCAATATTTTCGTGGGGGGGCGGCTATGGTATAGTATACCAACCACTTTGCTTTTTAGTGGAGTAAAGAAATTAAGGTAATAATAATTGTATATTTCTTTATAGGGTATTTAACTAAATCTATGGAAAAATGAGTTAAATATGAACAATGTGAATGCTGACATATTAAATTTTATTTCAGGTTTGTAGAAAGATAATGACTTTATTTATTTATTTATTTATGTTTTTTTTTTGTAGAGATAGTCTCACTTTATCACCCTCAGTAGAGTGCCGTGGCATCACACAGCTCACAGCAACCTCCAACTCCTGGGCTTAGGCGATTCTCTTGCCTCAGCCTCCCGAGTAGCTGGGCTTACAGTTGCCCGCCACAATGCCTGGCTATTTTTCTGTTTTTGCAGTTTGGCCGAGGCTGGGTTTGAACCTGCCACTTTCGGTATATGGGGCCGGCGCCCTACTCAATGAGCCACAGGCGCCGCCCCAAGATAATGACTTTAGAACAAATGTTTAAAATTATTCTTTTAAAAAATCATTTTAGGAGACCAGAGTGTTGGCTTCTACCTGTAATCCTAGCACTCTGGGAGGCTAAGGCAGGTGGATTGTTTCAGCTCACAAGTTCAAGACCAGCCTGAGAAAGAACAAGACCCCATCTCCACTAAAATAGAAAAAAACTAGCTGGGGGTGGTGTCAAGTACTACTCAGGAAGCTGAGGCAAGAGGATGTCTTGAGCCCAATAGACTGAGGTTGCTGTGAGCTATGATGACACCATGGCACTCTACCCAGGGTGACAGAGTAAGACTCTGCCTCAAAAGAAAAAAAGTCCAGGCTTAGTGGCTCATGCCTATAATCCTGGCACTGTAGGAGGCTGAGGCTGGTAGATAGCCTGAGCAAGGGCAAGACTCTGTCTCAAAAAAAAAAAAGCCAGGTGTTGTGGCGGGTGGCGGGTGCCTGTCGTCCCAGTTACTGGGGAAGCTGAGGCAAGAGAATCGCTTCAGCCTAAGAATTTAAAGTTCCTGTGAGCTATGATGCCACAGCACTCTACTGAGGATGACAAAGTGAGCCTCTGTCTAAAAAAAAAAAAAAAAAAAAGATCTTTCTTGTTCACTGCTGGCATTAGTTAAAAAATAAAAGGAAAAGAAAATTTTAATATAATTGATAAAGATCAGAGGCCAACAAAAATGTTCGTTCTTTTTTACTCATTAATTGCACTCCAGAGAAATTTTTCTAGGAGTAAAATTCAGCAGAAAATGCTACGCTGTTTTAACAAGAATGCCAGTTGAATTTGAAAATCAGTATAATTTGTGATATAATTTACAATTAACAAAATTCACTAATTTTTGGCAGGCTTTGACATGTATAGTCCTGTAATCACCACCGCAGTGGTGACTTTGATTTCAAAAACTTTATTCCCCTTTTCAGCTAATCCTTCTTTCTCGGTCCTTCTGCTACCACTGATCCGCTTTTGTCACAATACTTTTGCATTTCTTCAATATTGTTTAATGGGATCATAATGTTTTATGCCTGGCTTTTGCTACTTACCTAATGATTCGTTTACTCATTATTACTTACTGAGTGATCACCATGTCAAACCTTGAAAGCTGTCTCAGGTCCTTTTCAAGCGAGGTAGATTAGAAATAAAAGGGTTAATAAGTGCTTTTACTCCTTTAGAGTTTATCCTAGTAGACACTGGAGGTAAAAATAGATGTTTAAACAAATAATTACAACAAATAAATTAGTTATAATAAACAATAGTTATAATAAATTATATAATAAATAATAGAAGTAATTATTCTTATAAAGTCTCTGTAATGGAGATTTAAGCAACTTCTTAGTCTCTAGTCAAGCTCTTTTTTTTTTTTTTTTTTTTTTTTTTTGAGACAGTCTCACTATATTGCCCTTGGTAGATGAGCTGTGGCATCACAGCTCACAGCAACCTCAAACTCTTGGGCTTAAGCAATTCTCTTGCCTTAGCCTCCCAAGTAGCTGGGACTACAGGCGCCCACCACAACACCTGGCTATTTTTCTGTTGTTGTTGTCATTGTTGTTTAGCAGGCCTGGGCCGGGTTCGAACCTGCCAGCCCCAGTGTATGTGGCTGGTGCCCTCACCACTGAGCTACAGGCACCGAGCCTACGCAAAATCTTATGCGAAATCCTAACATAAAAAACATAATAGAAATTACATTTATTACTTTAAGCATTGAGTATTACTTTTCCTATGTTATCCTTTTTTTGGTCTTAATATTTTTTGTCTCTCTCATTTCTAATGAAGTTATTTACTTTTTTCCCCATTGGTGTCTTAGGTTTCTATTAGAGCTGATTTGTGAAAGTTCTGTATATTTTAAAGCTCTCAACCCATTTCATGACTGTTGATATTTTCCTTAATTAGTTTGCTTTCATAGTTTCTCTTTTTAAAAAATGTACAAAAGTTTAAAATTGTTTTGCACTTAAATCTATTGGTCTTCTCATTATTTCTTTTATTGCTTTGAAGCTTAGAAGTACTTCCCAATCCAGATGTTAGATCTGAATTTTATCTTTTATTGTGGCTTAATTTTTTACATATAAATTGCTCTGGAATTTGTATAACCACTTATTCTTTTTTTAGGATGGAAATGGAGTTGTCCGTGGTTACTATTTATCTGTGTTTCTAGAACTCTCAGCTGGTTTACCTGAAACTTCCAAGTAAGAGTTATCATTAAATAACAACTTTAACATGCATTTATATACCTCCCCCCTAGCAATTTTTGTTAATTATTGTTATGTCTGTTAAGATGTGCACAAGTGTGGAATCTTTGGCATTGCATGATGGCATAGATTACAGTTCTCAAAGTGTTCAGCTTCCTGTCCCTGTATACATTTTTTTTTTGAGACAAACTCTAGCTCTGTTGCCCCAGGTAGAGTGGAGTGGCATCATCATTGCTCATTGCATCCTCGGACGTCTGGGCTCAAGTGGTCCTCCTACCTTAGTCTCCCAGTGCTAGGATTATAGGCACAAGCTACTATGTCTGGCTGGTTCCTGTGTATCAGCAGTCCCCCTGGCTATATGGGTTAGTTGTTACCATTATTTTTCTTTTTGTATACTGACAATTTGAAAACATTTTCTGTTTTTTTCTTTATTAACAATACTTTTTTTTTTGTAGAGACAGTCTCACTTTATTGCCCTCAGTAGAGTGCTGTGGCTCAGCCTCCTGAATAGATGGGACTATAGGCACCCACTACAATGTCCAGCTATTTTTTTTATTGCAGTTTGGCCGGGGCCGGGTTTGAACCCGCCACCCTCAGTATATGGTGCTGGCGCCCTACCCACTGAGCCACAGGTGCCGCTCTATTAACAATACCTTTTTGATATCTCATCTTATTTACCAAAGACTAACCATGCAGGTATAAACATATAATGTATTGGCATACACAAAACGTATGTAAACATACACACTCACACAAAATTTCAATAGATTAAAAGAACGCTAGCCATGGGATAGTAATACAAACTTCATAAACAATAAGTTTATCTCAGTAGGCTGGGCGCAGTAGCTCACACCTATAATCCTAGCACTCTGGGAGGCTGATGCAGGTGGATTGCTTGAGTTCAGGAGTTCAAGATCAGCCTGAATAAGAGCAAGATGCCATCTCTACTAAAAATAGAAAAACTGACCAGGCGTTATGGCAGGTGCCTATAGTCCCAGCTACTCAGGAGGCTGAGCCAAGAGGATTACTCAAGCCCAAGAGTTTGAGGTTGCTGTGAGCTGTGGCACTATGGCACTCTAGCCTGGGCAACAAAGTGAACTTCTCTCTCCAAAAAACAAAACAAAACAATAAGTTTATCACAACATTAGTGCAAGTAAGCAGGAAAAGAGAGCTTGAGAAACCTAACATTTTAACTCGGTAGTGACAGGTGGACCATTTAGCCTGGAGTTTCTCTTAATATCTACAAGTTCAAGTCACACTTCGAGGTTTTATTCAATAACTCACTTCTTCCAATGTTTCAGAACATATATTGGATTATAATAAAACCATATTCCTTAGATACAGGCTCGCAGCCTTTCAGATATAACTTTTCTATGTTGTAACAGAACCCACAAATTACAAATACAGACAATACACAGAATTCTGAATACAAAATGCCAGGGCCTGTCAAACAAATGGGAATCCAAAAGAGGAAAAAAATGCCATTCCAAATGGTACCTCAGACTCTGTGCTCCAAATGCCCCACAGGGATGGAAGGTAAACCAAATGGTGGCCTATTCCCCCTATGCCCTGGGAAGTGCAAACGAGCTCCAGATTTAGACCAGGTTCCCTAGTTCTGCTGGACCTGTCACTTGCACCCCAGATGGTACTGACAAACAAATTCAAACAAAATACCCTACCACAGAGTAGAAAGGTCTGAAAACATCCAAAATGGGTGAAATGGGGATCTTGGGTTATAGCCCAGGAAACTCACAAAACAAAAAGGCCTGGCATCCAGATCCTTTCCAAATCCATTTCCTTATCCTCACCTTAGTTCAGGTTATGGGCAGCTGTGTCTACTTTGGGGAGACAGAGATGGGAGTTCCCTGGAGCTAAAATATGCCCTGGCAACTGCTGGGACTGTCCCCATAATCTCTCACCCTGAAAAGAAGCCCCCTTTTCCAGTGAAAACCCACTGCTGTTGAAGTAGCAGTACCCTCCCTGCTACTTCAGCGGGGTGCCATTCCTTTGGGAAACAAATGAGCCCATCCAAGGAACACTAAAATCTGTTTCTGAAAATTTGGTTCTTGATCTTGAGGCCATATCAGAAAGAACAAGTGGTTTTTGATAAGAAGGAAAGGGATATTTATTACTTTGCCAGCAAAGGAGGAAAAATGGCAGACTGCTCATCTCAAAATACTGATTTTTCCTCTAGGTTTGTTCATAAGTTGAATTTGTATGTAATTTGGAACATGTATATTTACCTATTACCTGTGATACGCTCCATTTGTGTGAGTTGTATGTAAGTCAGATGTTTGTAATTCAAGGATTGCCTGTACTTTTCAAATTTATTGGGAACCCCAAAGAATTTTTACTTTATATGGGTTGTATGTATTGTGATTTTCTGAATTAGAAATCACAGTTGAGAAAAGCTTTTAAAAATTGTAATTCACAGTCAGCACCTGTGCTTAGTGAGTAGGGCACCGGCCTCATATACCGAGGGTGGTGGGTTCGGCCTGGCCCGGCCCTGGCCAAACTGCAACGAAAAGTAGCTGGGCTTTGTGGCGAGCGCCTGTATTCCCAGCTACTTGGGAGGCTGAGGCAAGAGAATCACCTAAGCCCAAGAGCTGGAGGTTGCTATGAACTGTGTGACACCACGGCACTCTATTGAGGGTGACAGAGTGAGATTGTCTCAAAAAAAAAAATTGTAATTCACTTTTAAAATAACTGTGAGTCTTGTATAGTAACGTAAATAATATCTGTTAATGAAAAGTAACTTTCTGAAACAAAATAATTCTTTTTTTTTTGTTTGCATCACACAGCTCACAGCAACCTCCAAGTCCTGGCCTTAGGCGATTCTCTTGCCTCAGCCTCTGGAGTAGCTGGGATTATAGGCGCCTGCCACAATGCCCGGCTACTTTTCTGTTTTGCAGTTTGGCCGAGGCCGGGTTTGAACCCACCACCCTCGATATATGGGGCCGGTGCCCTACCCTATGAGCCACAGGTGCCGCCCGAAACAAAATAATTTTTGAGAAAACATGTATTGCATTACATTTTTTGAAATCTCTTTACTGTCTGATTTAAATGTACTTAATTCCTTGCAGTAAGCTGTTTTGTTTAAAGTATGTATATAAAATCCAGTCATACGGGGCTCGGCGCCTATAGCTCAAGCGGCTAAGGCGCCAGCCACATATACCTGAGCTGGCAGGTTTGAATCCAGCCCAGGCCCACCAAACAACAATGATGGCTGCAACCAAAAAAAAAAAAAGGAATAGCCAGGTGTTGTGGCAGGTGCCTGTAGTCCCAGCTACTTGGAGGTGGAAGCAGGAGAATTGCTTGAGCCCAGGAGTTGGAGTTTGCTGTGAGCTGTGATGCCATCGCACTCTACCTGGAGCAACAGCTCAAAGCTCTGTCTCCAAAAAAAAAATCCAGTCATACAGATTCTGAATATCATGTATTTAAGAAAAGTTTAAGGCTCGGCTCCTGTGGCTCAACGAGCTAAGGCGCAAGCCACGTACACCTGAGCTGACAGGTTCGAATCCAGCCCTGGCCCGCCAAACAACAATGACGGCTGCAACCAAAAAATGGCTGGGCATTGTGGTGGGCCCTATAGTCCCAGCTACTTGGGAGACGGAGGCAGGAGACTCGCTTGAGCACAGGAATTGGAGGTTGCTGTGAGTTGTGATGCCACGGCACTCTACCCAGGGTG
This sequence comes from Perodicticus potto, assembly GCA_963574655.1. Taxonomy (NCBI): domain Eukaryota; kingdom Metazoa; phylum Chordata; class Mammalia; order Primates; family Lorisidae; genus Perodicticus; species Perodicticus potto. The sequence continues at coordinate 15,129 of CAUYRH010116096.1, forward strand.
ACAGCTTGAGGCTCTGTCTCAAAAAAAAAAAAAGTGAGACTCTGTCTCTACAAAAAAAAAAGAAAAGAAAAGTTTAAGTGAAACATATTTCATGTATCATCAAATTCACTTGTTAAAAATGTGCAATTCAGTGATTTTTTTAGTACAGGCAGTCTTGGAGTTACAAACATCATGCTTATTGTACAACTCACACCTAGGAATGGAGGCTAATACAGTAAGTTCTCGAGTTACAAACATCTGACTGACGTACAACTCACGCTCACAAATGGAAGCTATTCCATGTAATATGTAAATGTACCTGTTCCAACTAAAATACAAATTCAAATCTACAGAACCTGTCTTGTTGTAGAACTCCCTTCACTGATATCTAATTTCAGAACAATCAGCCCACAGTGAAAACCTGTACTCATTGGCGGTCACTTCCCTTTTCCCCTTTCCTCTAATGCCTTAATAAAACATAGATTAGTGGTTACTTTTAAAAGCAATTTTAGATAATTGTAGGTCTTTGATAATACACCAAAACTGAACAAGTGGTATAGGTTGTTATGTCATTTGCAGTGTGGAATCTGGAACCATATTTTTGAATTGTTTTAATTTACTATTACATGAAAATCTGTTGGTTTGGTAAGGAATGTCTGCTTTCAGTATTTTTGGAATAACAACAATGGGATTTACTCTTATACAACAACCCCTCCAAAAGAAACCCCATGAAACAACTTTTTCTAGATACTTGCAAGTGTGGTAACAAATGAAAGAAATCTCTGAGAGGTAAGTAATAGACAAATTAGTTCTCTGATTTCTCCATCTTGCACCCTTGAGAGTTTTCATGTTGCATCACAGGGAGGGGAACTGAGGTGGAATCTGGCAAACTCTTGTAGTCGAGGTGATAGACTGAGAGTCTAGGAAGAACAACATCATTGGACAGAATCCCAGAGCAGAGAGAGCTTCATAGAGAATCTCAGAGATCTGTAGTGGGTTCCCCTAAGTATTCATCAGAGTATTGATGAGGGAATATGTATGAGGAAACTCTCTGAAATTGGGGAAAGAAGCATCTGAAAAGTTTAGAGGGAACAGTTGGTCCCTACTGTTTACACCAGTCACAATGGTGAAATTTATAATTCACGGGGTATCAATTAGAGTACTGAAGAAGTTTTTGCTTCAGGAGTGGGAAATAACTCTAAAATGATCACTGCTATGGATTCATCTAACAAAAGTGAGACCTAGAAGGATTTAATTTTTTCAAGTAACTAAATTGCATCCCAAAACAAAGCTCAAGAAAACATGTAAGATTGCAGAAGTTATCTTAACATCCAACAGGGTAAATCAGTATCTCGTGTACAATCAGAGATTAATGAAAAGAGGCAGGAAAGCATAACCAGTAATGAAGTGAATCAATCAACTGAACTTGAGCAAGAACTGATACAGATGTTAGAATTATAACAGGGGACATTAAGATAGTTACATAACTGTATTCTATTTGTTCAGAAAGTTAAGTAGAGGCATGGAAGATATAAAAAACTCAAATCGAACTTTTTTTCCCCCCTTGGGATAGAATGTTGCTCTGTTGTACAGGCTGGACTGTAGTGGCCTGATTATAGCTCATTATAATCTTGAAGTCATGGGTTCAAGCAATCCTCCCACCTTAGCTTCCTGAGTAGCTAGGACTACAGACATGTGTTACCATGGCTAATTTTAAAAGTGTAGAGACATGGAATACATGGAATCCTGCTATGTTGCTTAGGCTGGTGTTAAGCTTCTGGGGCCTCAGGTGATCACCTGATACTTGATATTTCAGAAGAAAAGATTAATGAACTTGGAGACACAGCAGTAGAAAGTACCCAAAATGACATGTAGAAAAAATAATTCTAAAACAATATAACAACTTTAAGCAGCTTAATATAATTGAAGTCTGCAAATGAGGGGAAGGGTAGAACATATATTTGACCAAATAAAGGTTCATTTTTAAAAATTTGATGAACCTCCCCACCCCCGCCTTTTTGTTTTTCTTGAGACAGACTCACTATGTCTCCCTCAGTAGAGTGCTGTGGCATCACAGCTCACAGCAACCTCAAACTCTTGGGCTTAAGCGATTCTCTTGCCTCAGCCTCCCAAGTAGTTGGGACTACAGGCACCTGCCACAATGCCTGGCTATTTTTTTTTTTTTTGGTTGTAGTTGTTGTCTGGCAGGCCTGGGCTGAATTCGAACCTGCCAGCTCTGGTGTATGTGGCTGGTGCCCTAGCTGCTGAGCTACAGGCACCAAGCCAAACCTTTTTTTTTTTTTTTTGAGACAGTCTTACTCACTCCCCCCAAACCTCCACAGAGTGCAGTGGTATAATCATAGATCGCTGTGATCTCAAACTCCTGGGCTCAAGTGATTCTCCTGCCTTAGCATGTGCCATGACACCAAGTTAACTTTTCTATTTTTAATAGAACTTGGAGACACAGCAGTAGAAATTACCCAAAATGACCTGTAGAAAAAATAATTCCAAAACAGTATAACAGTTGTTTCACTCTTGCTCAGACTTGTCTCAGAACTCCTGAGTTTAAGTGATCCTCCTGCCTCAGCCTCCCAGAATGTTAGGATTATAGGCATGAGCCACCACTCCCAGCCTTGATAAAAACTTTAAACTCACAGATCCAGGAAGATAGCTAATGAACTGCATGCTCATAAAACACGAAGAAAACACCAAAGAACATCATAATTAAGTTGCTCAAAACCAGTAATAAACTACCATTGGGAAAAAATATTATGTATAGAGGAACAAAAATAACGACGATGAAATTAGATTTCTCATCAGAAACAATGCACATGAAATGGTAATAGAGTAACATCTAAAAAAGACTGTACTGAAAGGAAAAAGTCTATCAATTTAGAATTCTTTACTTGGCAAAAACATCTTTTAAACACTAAAGGTGAAAGAAAGATTTTCATGTATATATTACATATATATACACACACACATACATACATATACATTTCATAGAAATGGAGTATAGGAAATGTTAAAGCACATGTTTCAGTTAGAAGGGAAATAATGTCAATTGGATATGTGTGTCTAAAAAAAAAGAATTAAGAGCACCAGACTTGGAAACTGCATTGGTAAATTAAAAAAATTTATTAAAGGGAATTGACTGTTTAGGCAAAAATGGTAACATTGCATCTTGAGGTTTATAACATAAGTAGAAGTAAAATATGACAACAATAACGTAAAGGTCAAAAGCTGACCTTGTAGACCTATGCATAATTTTCTAAGATTCTGACACTGTATATGAAGTGATATAATGCTGGTTTCCTTGATATGCTGTAAGAAATTACCACAACTTTGGTGGCTTAAGATGAGAGAAATTTATTCCCTCAGTTTTGGGGTCCTGATAATCTGAAATCTATCGCTCAACTAAAATCAAGGTTTTGGCATGGCTACACTTGCTCCAGAGGCTCTAAGGGGAATCCATTCTCTTCTTCCAACTGATGGTGGCTGCTTGCATTCCTTAGCTTGTGACTACATCCCTCCCATTTCTGCCTCCATTCCTTGTCTTTTTTTGTCTTTGTCACCTCTTCTGCTTTCTACTTGTTATTACATTTAGGTTTCAGTTGAATAATGTAGGATAATCTCTCATCTCAAAATTCTTAGCTTAATCACAGCAGCATCCTTCTTTACTGGCTGTAGAAGATCACGTTCACAGGTTTCAGGGCAGGGGGTGTAAATAACTTGTGGGGGAAGAGATTCAGCATACCACATCTACTGACTATAATGCCACTGCTAAAATAACAGACATATAGCTAATAAAGTAACAAAGGAGATAAAATGGAATTATAAAACAAATACTTACAGGATGTAGAAGGGAAAAGGTAAGAAGGATGGGATAAATACCAAGATTTATTAAATAATCAAAACACCCCAATTAAGGGGCAGAGGTCATAGTGGGCCTATGAAAGCAAGACTCAAGTACATAGCGTCCACAAGAAATTCACTTTAATTGTGGAGATGTACTATGCTAATAGTAGATAGAAGCAAGTTGAAACAGTTATTGTAATGTCAGAAAAAGTAGATTTCAAAGAATGTTACCACAGATAAAGAAGTTCATTTCGGGGGGAGGAGCAAGATGGTAGCCAAGTAACAGCTTCCTTGCAACTGGGCACAGTGAGTTTGGGGAGAGAAGACTCCACGCATCTCTGGCTGGTGAGATCTGCCCAGAAACATCCCTTTGGGAACACAGGGAGTCAGCATGAGATTTCAGGACCCCATGAGGAGGACAAAAGCAGTGGAGAAATTGGCAAGTGTTTGCTTATGTTCATTCTGTCTAATCCTGCCAGCAACTGTAAGTATAGCAGCAGTGATATTGCAAACTGGAAAGGCCTTATCTGTGAGCTGTTTTGGTTTTTTTGGACTTGGCACTCAGTTGAACTACCTTGGGAGAACATGGGTAAGAGTGTGGAGGACGTTAAGCATTGTCTAAGGCTCCAGACTCAGCCACTAAGCCTGACGGAGCTAATACTGTTTGGCTGTGGCCCGCGTGGACACATTGTGGGAGAACTGCCCTGGCAAGCTCAGCCCTCAGGGTCGCAGAGCAAGGATCAGGCAGGAGCAAGTAATCTAGGGACTGAGCAGTCTAAAGCCAGAGACTGAGATGCCTTAGAGCCTTAGCCCTCAGGGGCATAGAGTGAGACCAGTTTTGGAACACTGGGTAAGTGGATAGCAACTTCAGGAGTGATCCCAGGGACAAGTACTTTCCTGAGAAAGCTTCTCAGCCAAGCTTAGCAGTTTCAAGTGCCTTTTAAGCAGGCTGAGGAGAAATTTAGGCTCTCCACCCTGCGGGATTTGAGAAATCAGCAGAGGCCTCCAGTCTCCATCTCATATAGCCATATCAGCATTGTGATCAACATCTCATACCCCAGAAAATCACCTGTTGCCCAGACAATATCCAGAAAGATATATATACTGCTTTGTTTTGGGTTTTTTTCTTTTTTTTTTTTAATTTCAACATTTTCCCTATAGATTTTTCTTTTCTTTTTTTTCTCTTCCTTTTCTTTCTTCATTTTTGTAGTTTAAATATAATTTTCCTTGTTGCCTTTTTCAACAATTAGAACTTTATTTTTGCTAGTGTTTCTACCCCTATTATTTGGTTTTCCCCCCAATTTTATCCCGTAAAGTTTTCTGCTTGCTTGTTTTGGTTTGATTTGTAGCATTTTTGCCTTTTCTCTCTACTTGGTGGAGGTGGGGTACTGTGTCTGAACAGGCTAGCAAAGAAATGCTGACCTCAAGGAAACCACCCAACCTGGCACCCTCAGAGGTTGGGGGTTTCTAAGGTTGGGTCAAAGTACCCTACCATAAACCTATATTGCTCCTATCTCCCTCTTTCCGTGCCTATCTTCTTTTTGCCAATATTCCCTTTTTACCCACCCCCTCTCCTTTCTCTTTTTTCTTTCTCTTTCCCCTTCTTCCTCTTCAATCTTCTCGTCCTTATGGTCCTATACCAAAAGGACTCATCGAAACTCTAGTCCAGAGGCACGGCAACTTAAAGATCGAGAAGAAATGAAAGGAAAATTAGGGCAAGATAAAAGAAATCACTCATGAAGAAGAATCAGTAGAAAACTCCTGGAAACATGAAAAACCAGTCCACAGCAACCCCCACAAGGGCCTGTGAGGTAGCCAATGCAGAGGATTCCACCTATAAAAAAACGTTAGAAATGACCGAAAGGGATTTTAGAATAAAGATGATGTAAACAATGAAGGAAATGATGGAAAAAATGAAGGAAACTGCTGATAAATTGGAAAATAACCAAAAGGAAATCCAAAAACAGAATCAAGTAAGAGATGAACAATATGAAGAATATAGAAAGGATATAGCAGAGTTGAAGGAACTGAAGCAGTCAATTAGAGAACTTAAAGATGCAATAGAAAGTATCAACAACAGATTAGACCATGCAGAAGAAAGAATTTTGGAGGTAGAGGACACAGCTCTTGAGATAACTCAGATAGTTAAAGAGGTAGAAAAGA
>CAUYRH010116099.1:0-45256 GCA_963574655.1 Perodicticus potto
GGGCTGGATTCGAACCTGCCAGCTCAGGTGTACGTGGCTGGCGCCTTAGCCCGTTGAGCCACAGGCGCCAAGCCAGAGAATTGTTTCTTAACTTCAACCAAATACTTACCAGAAACTGTGTTAATAAACTTAGCACCAGTAACTAATTACTAATAACATTTTAATAAATATCCAAAATATTACAATAAAAACCTATGGAAAATTCAACATAAAAAGTATATCATAGAAATCACTAGATTTTTGACTATGGGTATTTTTTTTTTTTTTTTAGACAGAGCCTCAAGCTGTGACCCTGGATGGAGTGCTATAGCATCACAGCTCACAGCAACCTCCAATTCCTGGCTCAAGCGAGTCTCCTGCCTCTGCCTCCCAAGTAGCTGGGACTACAGGCACCCACCACAACGCTCGGCCATTTTTTGGTTGCAGCCGTCATTGTTGTTTGGCGGGCCCGGGCTGGATTCAAACCCGCCAGCTCAGGTGACATGGCTGGCGCCTTAGCCCATTGAGCCACAGGTGCCGAGCCTTGACTATGGGTATTAAACTTAAAGGACAACACATAGTATCGTGGTTATTAATCATATATATCTTCAATCCTCTCTGTTCTCAAATCCCAGTCCCACACCAAATACAGAAAATTGAATTTTTTTGTTCTTTCTCAATTTTTATATAGAAATAAAATTTCACAATTACCTGCATGTCTTTCTATAAAAATTTAATATAACATCTTTTAAAATCTTTGGTGGCAAATATATTTTTCTTTGATCTGAAGCACTTATTTTTCAGGTAAGTGGTTATAGTTCAAACTATCTAGCTGTTATATTTAAATGTCCATAATTCACAAAAGAAGTTCCAAAGAGTTCTTTGGGGTATGATCTAATTTGACAGTCACCCAGAAATTAATCTCTGGAAGTGGTAATGCTCCTTCAATGAGCAATAAAAAGGTCTATTGGACTTATTGCTTTGAAAAGAAAAAAGAAGGCTTTCCTATGATGCCATATGATTTAAATAACTAGTTTTTTTTCATAGAATGCTAACTAGTATGGGATAAGTGCTCAAAACTCTTCAGCTAATACCTAATGTCAATGAGAAATCTCTTAATAAATTCGTTATTTAACTCTCAGGTACTAATATTCATGAGGTACACAAAAGATACTAGCATGAAAAAAGGCCCTTAAGTATATAATAAAGAAATCGAAACCTGTTATTTCAATGGGTTTCAGCTTTCTTTGTTTCTGTCAAGAATAACTGATAATCAGGATGGCGCCAGAAGAAGGGCTCAATTTTCAGAAAGTTGCACCTGTGATTTCAGCTGCTGCAGGTCAATGGCAGACACTCAAGCTGAAATTGCAGAAGCTATAAAACTGTTGACAGCAGAACTCAATTTTACTGCCCTCACATTCCCAGCGAGTACTTTAGGAATAGGGTTAACCAACTGCATCCCAGTCTGTAGGCACTGCTACCAGATAGCCATAGTATTTTCACACTCCTTTTAATTTTTGCCATTAATTTTTATGTAAATAATAACAGCTAACATTGAACACTTATTGTATGTCAGGCATCTTACTATGTGTTTTACATGTAATTTATGGGTCACAGATGAAGAAACTGAGCTTCCAAGAGATAAACAATCTGCCCAAATCCTCAAGCACTTCCCCATCCACACAGTGAGTTGAACTGTAAGATTCGGAACCACACTATGCTGTCATGCTTCTCATGAGACGGTCAGTCGGACAAGCAGCAATGGCATCACTCAGGACCTTGTTAGAAATGCAGAATCTCAGGCACCACCAGACATAGTGGATCAAATTTTCATTTTCTCATGATCCTCACAGGAGCCTACATGCACAACAACTGATGAAGCGCTGCTCAATGTTCAATTTCATTGAAACATATTCAAGTGACCTTTATGGATCTCCTTCATTTTGCCAGGGAATTAAAATCAGGGGCTTACTTATAAACACACACAAAGAATTTCAGCATGTATGCCTTCAGCTATAAATAATATACAAATTAAGAAAAATTACTTGAGAAAAGCAATATTCTACAAAGCGTTGTGAGGAAGAGGTATCAGATTTGTCCTAGTCAAAATTCAGAGGTATTTCATAATTTAATGCCTGAATCTCAACAATACAGTTTTCCTAGCAAAAATAATTACAATAAATGTTTGGTTTTATTTAAAAATAAATTAAGTGTATTCATCATATGTTCATCCATTTATCTATTCAACAAGAATTGCAGAATGTTTATAAGACTTGTTTCCAAATTTTAACTAGCATCAGAAGCACATTGAGGGCTTGTTGAGCATAAACTAAGACACAGAAACACAAAATATAAGACAGACAGCTGCTCTATCCAGCACTATTTCTGAGAATGGGAAAATAGAAAATAAGATTAAAAAATAGGTTGCAGACAAATAGTGGAAGTTAAAATTAAGTGCACGGGACATTTATTATAAAAAGTAGGGTGCTACTCTAATATTTTAACAACGTAGAGTTATAGTCAGTTCTGTATTTTAAGAAATTTGATCTGTAATTATCATACCTACATTCCCATAGCTAATATGTTCCAGAGGTCAGATTTTAAACATCAGTCATTTTGACTCTTGCAAAATATGATCCCTCCAAGTCCTACATTTTGCAAATATTTTAGAAAAGAAGCAAAGTGATAAAATGGTAGTAAATGTAGCCAGTTCAAGAGTAGGATGGATGGATGGATGGATAAATAACAGGATAGCTAGAGACAAAAGGAAGACAAGGTATAGGAGATTATGTATGTTTGTAAACTGAAGGAGAAAATGAAAAGTGAAAATTAAAGAGAGAAACTACATATGTGTAGTATTGGAAAAAGACACAGGAAAGATCGGTGCCACAAGTGGCCAGCTGAGCCACAGAAAGCTAGCTTGCTTATTCTCCTGCTATAATGGGACAGAGCTGAAAAGGTTAAGTGAAGGTACAGATCAAAAAGAGACATATAAACGTCTCGTATGCACGTTTATCTGAAAGGGTCTCCTATTCCCAATAAAGTACCAACAGGAGGATTTTTGGAAAGGATAAAGAGGAAAGGGTCAAGATAAAAGAGTGGAATTTGGAACATATCAAATAGAAACGCTTGCAATAGAAGAGGCAAACTGGGGCTCATTCGCTATTTTTGTACTCTAAACAAAGAGTTATGTTCCTGTAATTCAGGCATTGGTTCAAAATGTCTTCCATCACTTCATTTTCCTGATTCATATCATCCTATTACATCCACCCTGTATTTAAAATTATCTTGTTTATTCACTTGTGTGTTCATCTGTTTCCTATTTCCCTCCCATCACTAATTTATAAAAATCCAGAGAAGTAAATGCCTGGTCTGTCTTTTCTACTACATATCCCCAGTGCCTACAACAATGTTTTAAGGGCTATAAGTCCAAACGAGACCTATTAAATGAATGAATGTTATTTTGTGAATTTGTCTCTCAAGTCACGAATCCTAATAAAGAATTCTCAAAAGTTAGAGATTAGGGAAGTCCAGGATTAGAGAGTGGCATAGATAGTGTGGTTAAAATGAAAAAGGGCAAAACAAATGTGAGTATTCAGAATACAAAAGATACATCGTAAAAACTATGAGACTAATGTGAAGACCAGTTTCAGTCAGATACCAGAAACTGAATATGCAAAAACCATAGGTGAGAGCATAGACATGAAATTTAGAGCAGTGACTCTCAAAGTGTGGTCGAAGCCCAGCAGAGTCAATATCATCTTGCCTCTGAAAGAAATCCAAATCGCAATCCCTATTTGAGGGCTATGGAATCAGAAACACTGGGGCTCAGCATGTTTTGATAAGCCTTTCAATTGCCCAGTGCATTTTAAGAACCTGACTTAGCACTGAGGATAAAATTAATCACAAAATTATACTTAAAAAGAGGTTATTGTGCACACAGGCATACCTTCTTTTATTGTACTTTGCATTTACTGTGTTTCTTACAAATTGAAAGTTTGTGGCAACCCTGCATGGGCCAAGTCTACTGGCACAGGATTTTCTTTTTTTTGCTTTTTTTTTTTTTCAACAGTATGTGCTCACTTTGTGCCTCTGTGTAACATTTTGGTAATTCTAGCAACATTTCAAACTTTTTCATTATTATTATACCTGTTATGGTGATCTGTGATCAGGAACCTTTGATGTGACCATTGTAACTGTTTGGAGGTACCACAACCAATACTGACATAAGACAATGAACTTAATGGTTAAATACAGTAAAACTTCTGTAAGTTGACCACCTAAGGTTTTTCTGTGATAAGCTAGTCAATACATAGATCACCATAAGGGATGGGCCTATTTCAGATACATACAGGTGGTGTATGTCCAATCTATGAAAATTAGCTCAACTTAAGGAGGTGGCCAATGTAGGGAGGTGGTCAGCTGTGGAGGTTCTACTGCAGTGTGTGTGTTCTGATGGCTCTATAAACCAGCCAGATCCCCACCTCCCTCCCTCACCTTGAGAATCCCTGAGACACAATATTAAAATTAAGCCAATTAAAACCCTAGGATAGCCTCTAAGTGTTCAAGTAAAAGGAAGAGCCATGAGTTTCTCACGTTAAATCAAAAGCTAGAAATGATTAAGCTTAATGAGGAAGGCATGTTGAAAGTCAAGATAGGCCAAAAGCTAGGGCTCTTGTACCAGATGATTGGCCATGTTGTTAATGCAGAGGGAAAGTTCTGTGAATGAAATTAAAAGTGCTATTCTAAAGATACATGGATGATAAGAAAGCAAAAATACCCTTACTGCGAATATGAAGAAAATTTTAGTGGTCTTCATCAGGTTGTAGCTGCCATGGAGACTGATTTCTCTGCTGCAGCTAGGTGAAGTAAATTGAAAAGCTTCTAGAAAGGATTCAACATTCTAGATGTCATAAAAAGCATTCAGGATTCACAAGAGGAGGTCAAAACAGGATTTTAAAGAAGCTGATTTCAATCCCCATGGATGACTTTGAGGAGCTCGAGACTTCAGTGGAAGAAGTAACCACAGATGGGGTAGAAACAGCAGGAGAACTAGAACAGGAACTGGAGTCCAGTTTGTGACTGAATGTCTGCTTTCCCATCCCATGACAAAACTAACAGATGAGGAGTTGCTTCTTAAAGATGAGAAAAATAACTGGTTCATTGAGATGAAGTCCAGTCCTGGTGAGATATGGTAAACACTGTTGAAATAACAAAAGATGTAGAGTACCACATCAACTTAGCTGACAAAGCGAGATTTGAAAGGACTGATTCCAATTTTGCAGAAGTTCTACTGTAGGTAAAATGCTATAAAACAGCCTTACACACTTCAGAGAAGTCTTGTATCAAGAGTCAATCAATGCAGAAAACTTCATTATCTTATTTTAAGAAATTTCCAGACACCTCAGCTTTTAGTAACCCCCATTCTGATAAATCAGCATTTGTTAACATTGCGGCAAGACCCTCCACAAGCAGAAAGGTTGGAACTCGCTGATGGCTTAGAGAATTATTAGCATTTTTTTAGCAAGAAAGTACAAAATTTTTAATTAAAGTGTGTACGTTTTCTAGATCTAATACTATTGCACACTTAATAGAATATGGTATAATATAAACATAACTTTTATATGCACTGGGAAACCAAACTATTTGTGACTCACTTTATTGCAATATTTGTATTCTTACAGTGGTCTGGAAATGAACCTACAATATCCCCAAGGTATGCCTCTATATGTCATGAATAATATTCTTTGCAAAGAATGTATTTGACAAGTCTCCCACCATTGGAGGTATCTAGGACAAATGAGATGACTACCTGATGAGTTTGCAGAGAGCAGAACTCATGCACCTATAAAGTAAGCCTTAAAGAGGCTCATTACTTAATTACCTTTCAATTTTGAAAGTCAAGGATTTTGAAAGCTTTTTGCTCCACATTTAGCCACTCCAGATAGATACTTAAAATGAATTTTTTAAAAATCTGTTCTTCATATTCCAGAATAATTTAATTTTCTCTAAATTGCAATCATCTCCCTTAGCTACGAACTTATGATTGAAGAGTAGAACTAAACTGCTCTTATTATATTAACATAGGAATAAAATTGTCATAAACATCATTTATCTCTATTATATTACTAGTTCTGTTCAAGGAAAATTTGCATAATGCCTCCAATTTTCACCTAAAAATTGAAAAAAAAAAAAAAAACAACCTGAAATATACCACAAGAAAAGGAAAAATGGAACTAAATGAAAACAAAAATATCAGTTGAATATCTGGAAATCAGAAAAAAATATATTTCCAGGACTTCACTTAATAACTATTGGGAGTTCGATTAGAATCCTCTGCCAATAATATATGCATTTGCTGTTCAAAATAAAAGTTTCAACAGCTTTTCAAATGACCTGCACTGCCACCAAACATGAAAAATCTTTGCCAGTAACATCAAACTGACTGAAAAAAAAATCTATAAACAAATGCCAAAATACATCCTTTAATGAATTCTCTTAGAAAAAGAACCAACAGAGAGCAGCAAAGTAAAATTTAAACTGGGGCTGTGACTGACTTAGACAACTAGGCAGTTGGGAATTATAGTGTGGAAGTGTCAGATAACTACAGACACTAAGTGAGTATTCTAATGTGTGATCTAGTAAGGGAAAGACTAACACCGGGTCATAGATAAGAAACAAAAGTCAACAGAAAAGCTTTATTAGGTGTTATCCACATTATTAATATCTGGAACTTCTTCTTTCTGTATTTGAGGATAGAACCACTCCTTCATATTGCGTTGGGGGGCTGGCAGGATTCCTTTTTACAAGAGAGGGTTTGGGTTCATTGGAGCTAGTCTCATAGTCCAGGATATATTGAAAGTTTTAAAACAATAAAGTCCTTCACATGTGCTGACTTGAGCTGAAAAGAGTAACAGCAAAAGACGCGTTGTTGTACACTAAGGTACACCATAATGGATTTATGATCCATCATTAAGCTATGTAATAGGTTGAAAAACACTATATTGTTTATAAGCATTTCATACTTCTCAAAGTGAAGACTTGTTTGTCATACAATTATTAACCAAGAGATTTCCAATGTACTTAGCCTGCCCTTGTGGTTTTATACCCAAACAGAATTACATTATCAATATTTATTTTTCTATCAGTATATCTAACTTTAATAAAAATTATGAAATGGATTTTTCGATATAATTCTCTTTGAAAAACATGTACCTCACAAATTCATGCTTTCAAATAACTTTTTGTTTCAATTATGGACATTCATTACATTCAATAGTTGTATTCATGACTAAAATAATAATGTGTAATTCAACTACTGGCCCTTGAGGTCTAACAATTAAGTTCATGAACTTTCCACCATACGTTTTTGTTGGTAGCACTGTACAAACAGCTTGGTAAGGTTTCATGACCTTGATGTATCATTGCCTCATAGTTATGTTCCTGTCGACAGGTGGCAGTGTCTTGCTGAGTGGTGTTCATTACTGTTGTGTGCTTTTGTGTGTTGTCATGAGAATGTCAGAGCTTGAATTAGAGCAACAACAAACTTCCTTAATTTATTGTTAAACTTGATAAGAGTGGAAGTGAAATCAGGAGCATGTTAGTCCAGGTTTATGGGGATAATGCCATGAAGAAAATGACAATCTACAAATGGATTAAACTTTTCCTGACGGGAGAGAAAGTGTCACTAATGAAGAGAGGTCAGGGGAGCCAGTAAGGAGTAGAACTAATGGAAACATTGCAAAAATCTGTTGAATTGCATATCAAAATCTTTGGCTGACTGTGAGAAGCCTAGAAGACAGATGGAAAAACAGGAAAATCTCAACTGAAAATTTTGGCCATCAGTTCATGGCTCTTGCATCATGACAATGCACCAGCTCACATGGCACTGTCTGTGAGGAAGTTTTTAGCCAGTAAAAAAATAACTGTATTGGAACATCTTCCCTACCCACCAGATCTGGGCCCCAGTGACTTTTTTCTTTATCTGAAGGTAAAGGAAATATTCAAAGGAAGATATTTTGATAACATTCAGGACATCAAGGGTAATACCACAACAGTTATGATAGTCATTCCAGGAAAAAAGTTCTAAAATTGCTTTGAAGGGTGGACTAGGCATTAGCATTAGTGCAGTTTCCCAATGGGAGTCCTTCAAAGGTGACTATAGCAATATTCAGCAATGAGGGAAGTAGTACTTTTTCTAGAATGAGTTCATGAACTTAATTGTCATACCTGCTTCTGAGGCCTAGAGGGAAGAAATCCTGGACACTGAATTTGTCCAGTGAGCTTGTAACAATCACAATTGTTGATACCTATGCTGAAAATATAACAGCATAGCATTATTATATACTAGCAAAAATATGAATTTATTTACCAAGTAAAATTAAATACAATTCTATAGTGATATAGTAAGATTTTTCCTATATTTTCCCTTTGTTCTCTTTTTCAAATTTAAGTAATGAACCAGCACTTTTTCAATAGCATTGTCTTTATCATTAATAAAGTATTTCTGAAGTCAAATAAAACTTCCGGAATCTAAACTGCCTAAAGAAATTATGTACAATGAATTTAACTACTATTGGTCAAATTTTTCATCATTTTATTTCTTTTTAAAATTATTTTCATCCCCAAATTATATAATTCTTTAGAAAAGTTAGGTACAAAGTATAAAAATAAATATTTCCTCAAGGAAATAAAGAAAATACTCATGATTTCTTAAATCGAGAAAATAATTGCTTAATCACCTCTGTCCTAGCATCACTAAGGTTAGTTTGAGACCTTTGCTGAGCAAGAGACATATTTATTAGGCTGAAGAACTGAGTTCTAAAGCAAATAATTTGGCTACCAATTATTGAAAGTCCAAATTTAAATTAATGCACTGGTTATTTGGATTGTCAGATTAAATGCAGCATTAGGTAATCTCTACAAATTATCCCAAACTATTAGTCAGATATAGAGTTTATAATTTCTGGTGATAGGGACTCTAAGTAATTTAGGAAAATTACTTATTTCTGTATTTCATTCAACTGTATTAAAATTGTAATATGAACCATTTCGAAAAGTTTTGCAAGCAAATATATACCAAGCATAAGCAGCCGTGTGACTATACACATGGTAAATATCATGTAATGTTTGGGAGTTGCATTTTGGAGAGAAATATATCAAAGACACCATGGCAGCTGATGCACGTTAAAAAGGAATGGTAACTATTATATGAAGAGAATTTCTAAATCCAAATATGTGGTTAGTGTTCAAATACCACAGCAGCACAGTGAAGCTGCTCAGAAAAAATTGTGAAGGACTAGTTGCCAGGTTTTTTCTTCTGCTTACTTTAGGCTCATTTTGCCCTTTCTTTTCTTTCTTTTTAAGGTAGAAGTTGAAAGCTTTGATTTTAGACTTGTCATATTCTCTAATGTAGGCATTGAGACCTCTAATTTCTCTAGCTAATGTTTTCACTGTAAAAATTTTATATATTTTTTATTTGATTTTCTTTAGAGCAGTTAGGGCATTTTCTTTTTTTTGTTTGATGTTACACTAAACACCATCTTTAACATATCAATTTTGATTTTTGAGGGAGGGGGGAGTATTGGAGAAACAACTTTCAATTACATTGACATACCCCCAATATTTTATTTTTACTAGAGTCCTAGGTAGAATCCTCTAATAAACATTCATAGGCAATTATAAAATTTAAATACAAAGAAAGATCTCTCCTATCATTAAAATATTTTTAGAGCCAGGTATTACTATATTTTCCGGGCTTATCTTAATCTCCTGGCCTCTAGCCATCCTCCTGCCCCAGCCTCCCAAAGTGCTAAGATTATAGCCATGAGCCACCATACCTGGCAGATCTCCCCTTTAATTGAAAAAAAAAAATAGATTTCATTTTAAACCAAATAGAATGAAACCTTATCATGTAAACCCTTCTCTGTTGAAAGAATTATTACCAATGAAGGAAAAAGGTATTCATATCTAATAAACGCTTTTCTCTCTAGCATAACTGGGATTTCCTCAACCTGTTCATATGTCATCAAATATTCAATAGTAATTCAAATTTCACTGTGTCTTACACCTAAAATGTAAGAATGTCAGCAATTTGAAAATGGCTTATCCAAAATAAATAAATAAATAAATAAAATGACTTATCCCACATTTGGTCTCTTAGCTTGATTATTCTGCAAATGACCAGAGAGCGTCTGACAATTATGAAACTATCCAGCTAGTGCCCACAACTATCCAATTACTCTCCCAAGTTTGCCACAATTCTGCAAGGACAGCTTCTGCTCACCAGGTATCATCAGAGACATTTTTGGTGCAGGAAGATGCTATGGCAAATCCTGGGAGAACTCCTAACCTATCTATCTTTTCCATGCTTCTAAAAGGATCTCAAAACCTTGATGGTTAATACGTATATCAAAATTTTAGGCAGTTTTAGTTATAACTCCTCTGTACTGTACAGGACTCAGAGAAGGGTGAGTCAGAAAATAAATCCAAATGTAAGAAACTAAAATACTCCCAATTGACTATTGACATATATCTTAGCAATTTTCTATATCTTCCCTTACATATTTCTAATCGCACAGGCAGATCTGTATAAATTTATTCGTTATGATATATGCTGTGTGTGAGAGAGAAAGGGAGAAACACACATCCCATGAGACTGACACAAGTAGGATTTTGAAAAATCGAATAGAAAGTTTTCCTAATATCCAAAAGCTTATAGAAGAAGAAAGGTAAACCCTTCCACTTAGGCAAAAGTTTATACACCCGTGCGTACACAGACACGTGCACACACCTACAAGATAGGCATTGTTATAAAAACAGAGTTAGCTGTCAGTCATATTCCATAATTTAAGAGAAAGTGACACAATTTCTATCTCATGATTTTCCTAAAACTGAAGTCTGAAGTTCTAAAGGTTTGGATTCATCTGTCTCAAGTTTTTACAGCTCATGTTCCATCAAGCATGAAATGATTGATTAGGAGTCCCCAGAGCTACTATGGAAAAAAAAAACAGATATTTAAAACTCCCCGAGGAAGAGAGGTATCAGCCATGCATTAGTTCACAGGAGTTATTCTGTCTTACAATGCTGAGTCAGAACGATATTCTAAGGCAGTAGAATACAGTCCTGCTCAATTCTCTGGCAAAATGCAGAGGCAGTGGCCAGGATCCCAGAGAACTTAGATAAAATGAAAAGAGAATACTTGATATACATAAATAGAGATAAAGTCACTCTGTGAAAGAGGCAGCAGGCATTTTTTTACAGCAAATTGGAAGGAGCAAATGATTTCCTCTGATAAAACTCTGGCATTTAAATTGAACTTTGAATTTCTGCACTAATGGCACATATAATGTCACTTTCTCTTGAAAATCCAATAAGTCCACAGTAAAGTGATTTTTTAATATAATAACCCAGTAAACATGGAAGAATATAAATAATGCAACAGAAGACAAAGTACGGGTGATGGACAGAGAATATAAAAAAAAACGACTTTAATTCAGCAAGTGAAGAAACCTGAACACCTGTTATACCACAAACTGCTCAGAAGTTCCACGCTCGTAGAACACCAGACAGCTGCACAATTTGAGAGGCAGGGAAGCAAAAAGTAAGGAGCACTGAGTGAAGGTTGTTGGAGAGGCACGTGGGCTGCCGCGTCATACTCCTGGATAATAGTCTCCCTCCCTGTTCCTTCATCGCTACCACTTTTCCTGGAGATTTATTTACTAAAAAGGATATAACGAAAAGTCTTTGCAGGCAATTATACTAGATACAGTTAAGAATCTGGGCTTTATCCTTAAAAGAGGAATCAGTGAACATGACACATCCTGAATGCTAAGGGGCCACGGACCACACACCCCTTCTACAACTTGGCTTTCAAAAAGCTGATAGCCATAAAATAATGGAAAATATTCTCTCTGGGGAATCTGACAAGCCCAAGAGAAACCACCTATAAATACAGACCTCAGGTTCTGGCACAAACTTGGTTTTTGATACCATCAACTTGATAACATGTTGCAAATCATTAAATCTTTTCAACATTTGACCTCAACTTAGCCATCTTGCTTCCAAAAAGTAAATGATGTCACCATAGTCAGTATCAATACTTTTAAAGAAATCTTGGAATTAGCAATGATTTAATCCCAAACCTTCCTTATAAAATTCACAGTCTTGATGATACAAGTGATATTATCCAATTTAAAGGTTTTGTGCATAAATTTTCTGGATGTCTCATGCAGTGAGACTTCATCAGATGTGAATGTGGGGTAAAACCTGCATCATCCATTACTTTTACAAGTCCTTCTCGTCCCTCTACCATCACTGGGGCACCTTTAGTAACTATATTAGATATGTGGACAATGGGCAAAGAAAACCACTTTAACACATTCTTTTACTGCTTTGTATAAATCTCTTGATTCAATTGTGTTGTTTAATGTCACGAAATATGCCATTTCTTCTGTAAAATTATATTCATCATCAATACCTCTAATAAAAACAGCAAATTGAGCCATAATTGTAGCATCAGTGCTGTTATCCATCACCAAAGCATAATATTTTAAATTAGCAACTTTACTCTTCAAACTTCTTTCAACAGATTTCCAATTTCTTCATTTCACTTGGCTAGAGTCTGGCAAAACAAACTGATTTTAGAAATATCCCACTTTTATTCAGGGCAAACTTCATCTGCCATCTTTCCATATATTGCTAAATAAATTCATCATTGGTAAATAATTTTGATTTTTTTTGCTATTCGATGCTACCACATACTTAGCTCCTACAATGGAATCAATCTACATTGTAATTTTTTAAAACAATTTTTGTTGAGAAGACAGACTTTTTTCAGTTCCACTATTTTGTCCTTACAATACAATCTGTTACACACATCGCATTTGGCAGTATGTTTTTTCATACAATGCCTTTGCAAATTATAGTCTTTGAAAACTTGCACACATTCCCTATAAATTAAGTAAAGTGCTGTACTATTTGCCTTTACAAAAAAGTAATCATCTGTCCACTTTCCATTGAACAATCACCCTTCATCTGTAATTTTTTTGAGGGGGGTTCTGTTGTTCTGTTTTCTTTTGAGATGGTGTAGAAGCCATTCTTGGATTGTTAAAACAGTAGTAGGTAAGGGATTATATTTACTTTTATTATGAACATTTCTTGACAGGACAATAGAAAGCAAGGTTTAGGCCCTTCCACATCTCAGCTGCAGGGTTAGGCAGAGGGCCAAAGGTAAAACACAGAGGGAGATGTATGAGGCACCACCTTTAACAGTAAAATAAGAATGGTTGCCTGACTTCTAAAAACCTAAAACACCTAATGCTCCAATGGTGGGTTGAAATATTATCAATAATTGCTGCCTCAGCAAATCACCACGAGCACATGTAACGTCTGATGGTGTCAATCTGACTGTCTGCACGTGGAAGATACCACAGTGGGAAATGCACCCCACCGTGGCACTGAAGCCCACACGTGTATACAAATAACAGGTGCGTGCATAGGTTATTTTACATGATATTGTGACATGGCATTCTCCTCTGCAGAGTTCATTCTCAAGAACTATGCAATCAAGTTCACCAAAAACAATCACAAAAAGGTTTCATGATGCTGTAAGTAATTTCGTGTTGGGCCACATGCAAGACACGGGCCACAGCTTGGACATCCCTGGGTTAGAAGATAAAAATTCAAATATGAAAGAAATTTAAAAAGCACAATAACAAAAAGATAGAAAATAGGGGAGGAAAGAGACCAAAGGAGTAGCTTTTGAGGCACAATCACTAATTAAATGACTAAAAGTACCTGAAGAAAATAGAGAAAATGGGGAAGTGAAATGATAAAAGAAATATTTTAAGATAATTTCCAAGAAAAATTCAAGAACATTTAGTATAAAAGGACATGAGTGTCAACTATTTCCAGAAAAATAGATAAAAATAGGTCTAAGGCAAGGCACATCACAACTCTCAGATTACCAGTGTTGAGGGCCTGCTACAAAGAGTACAAAACAAGAGGGGTCAGAACGCCTTCCGATTCTGCAAAGTAGCATTGTTTATGAACCTTCTGGGGCTCTCGTAACAGAATACCACAGACTGGGTAACTTAAGTAGGAGAAAACTTATTTTCCCTCCCTTCTAGAGGCTAGAAGTTAAGTTGAAAGTGTTGGCAACTTTGGCTACTCCCAAGGCCAATCTTCATGGCTCACAGATGGCTGCCTTCTCACTGTGCTCTCATTAGGTCAGTCATTGATTTAGGGCCCTACCCTTTTATAGCATTTAACTTTAATTAGCTCATTAAAGGACCTGTCTCCAAATATGATCACATTGGGGCTAGGGCTTCAACATATGAATTTTTTGTGGGTGGGGGGGGACACAATTCAGCCCATAACACATAGGAGTTGTAATACAAGAGTAAAATGCCTTCAAACCTCTGCAGAACAATATTCAGTCTGGAATGTTGCAATCACTTTAAAGAATGTCTGAAGTGGAAGAGCGGATCAAAGCCACTCTCAGACAATTTAATGATACCATCATCCCACAAAATTGGACTCTGTCCAGCTATCTACTGGTTGTTAGTTTACCACTGCATTGGTTTTCTACCACACAACTAATGAGGCACAACAGTCATGAAGGAAAAAAAAAGAAAGAAAGAAAGAAAAGAAAAGGAAAAGGAAATCACTTAAGAGAATTTTTAATAAACAAGGGAGAATTACCCTGAGGATTTAGAATAGGTAGCTCTTCTATGAGAACTGAGAATTTAGAAGAAACCATAACAAAACTCCCAAAGGGATCCCCAGAGACACTATTTAGTAACACAACACTGACTTTTAAAATTAAAAATTAAAAAATAAATTGACATTCATTCTTCAAGGAAGAAATTTTACAACCAGAGGAAAACATTATCACTCACATTCATGGACACAAGAATAAAGAAATGAGATTTTTAAAAAACTATTAGAGTGCATGTCCCAAAACTCTGGCCTAAAGTCTTGATTACAACATAGGCAAAAAGGAACAAAAAAGGAAAAACAATAATGTAACAATAAGATTATTTTCTTGCCTTGAGAAAAAAGACCTGTATTTTCAGAATAAAAGAATTTCACTGAATTCTGATAGAGATGGTGTTATGGTTTAAATATCCCCTCCAAAACTCCTATTGAGGCGGCGTCTGTGGCTCAAAGGAGTAGGGAGCCAGCCCCATATGCAAGAGGTGTTAGGTTCAAACCCAGCCCCAGCCAAAAACTGCAAAAAAAAAAAAAAAAAAAACCATGAGGCATCTGACCTTAGAGATGGATTAATCCACTCATGAATTAATGGATTAATTGGCTAATGAGTTAATGAGACTAGTGGTTTTATAAGAAAAGAGAGAGACATGAACACTCAGCTCCCCACCAGCAAGAAGGCTCTCAACAATTGTCTTCGACCTTGGGCTTCTCAGACTCTATAACTGTAAGAAATAAATTTATTTCTTATTCTTACTTTAATAAATTACTCAGTTTCAGATACTCTGTTAGCAACTGAAACAAGACTAAATTAGATTGATAAGGAGAAGTTAAAGACAAATGTTGGTAAAATCTGAATACCAACAATAAAGAAAAAACTCACACATTAATAAAACAGATTCCTTTATTTAAAATTAGAATCTGACTGCCCTGGGGTGGCTCAAGTGCCGTATAGAAAGCCAGAAAACATGAAACATATCTGTAGACTACTGAAAGTGAAAGGATTGCATTCCTAATTGCCCAAACCCAATCGGGATATTCCCCATCTCACATACCTAAGACAAGAAACTGTCTGACCCGCATACCTACCCTGAGGAAAATTATAGGGGAAATACTGCTACTAAATAGAAATTGAATTATTTCTTTTATTTGAAATGAAAGAATGAGGAAAAAAGGATAATAAGAGAATCCTGACGTGTATTATTAAATGTTAAAAGGATGTAGATAATGTGATCAGGGATGTCGAAGTGTCAGACGTCACTGCTCTTTACCAATCAATATAGCCTCTCCTCCTGGCACGTAGGATGCTGCTGGGCCTCACCCCCTTCGTCAGGCAACCGTATGACCTCTTTGGCAATTAGAAACAAACTGTGCCACTTCTGTGAGGAAGCCCATACTTTACTTTGCAGTGCCCCTCCTCTCCCACGATGGGAGAATAAAATCATGTGTGCTGTGCAGATAAAGCATCTCACATGGCGGCTAAGTTGCCCTGAGAGTCACCCAGACTCTAAAAATAAATAAATATTTTTGGTTTAAGCCTCTGATAATTTAGGGTTATTTTTACTATAGCATAACCTGGCTTTCTGTAACCAGGATATGATATTAGTGGTACCATTTATTGAATATGCTGTGAGGGGATACCTAATAACAGGCCTAGAATATAAAGTTTTAAACTGTCTCAGCAAAACCCTGAAACAGGTGTGGGCAAAGAGGTGGGGAAAGGAGAGGAGCAGGGGACAAGAAATAAGGAAAATAGAAAAAAAAAAAAATAAGCTCGAGGTCTCATCTGGGGAGGGAAAAGAGGAAGGTGAAGTAAACTTTGTTTTAGTATTATAATGAAGAAGTATAGTTTAATTAGAAAAGTTAACGTAACTACTTGTAAAACTGAAAATTGCAGTAGAATTCCCAAATGGAAATGTGGAAAAAGAATGAATAGGACTTTGAACAAGCCAGCCAAAGTAAACTGGGGGAAAAGGAGGAAACAACAAAAGCCAAAGAAAATTATAAGCTTAAAAAGAGTGGTTGCAATAAACAAATACATCTACAATGAGGCAATATCCAAAAGTCTGAGGTGTACTATAAAAATCAAAGATTGTCAGCCTGAGTAAAAAACAAAAAATAATTTTAGCCATATTTGTTTACAACTAACAAATTAAGCAGTAAGAAAAAGTTGAAAATGAAAAGAATAAACATAGATAAGCAAATTCCAAACATGAATAAGCAGAAGTAAAAATATTTATACCAGAAAGAGGATTCAAGGTCAAACGCATTAAAAAAGAGAAAAATCTTTAAGAATAAGAATATACTGTACATAGACAGTATAACATCAATATTCTTTGAAGCATCGAATAATATTGCAGTTGAATGTATCAAGAAAACACGTTAGAAATAAAAAGTCAAAGCAATAAAGGCACAATTATAGTGGCAGGTTTTAACTTAGCACTTTCAGAATTTGATAGGTGAATTAGACCAAAAAAAAAGCCCAGAAAACACATAATCAATAAGCTCAATTGAAGAAACCTATAAAAATAGTATCATTCTTCACACTACAGATTATTCTATGACCAAAAAAATTGAATAAGATTTTATTAAAATAGATATTTGATAAGCAATATTTCCTAATCTGATTCAAGAAAATAACAAAAATAGCAAAATATTAATCAAATCTTACCCACCTAAAAATCCATAATAAAATGACAAAATCAAAACTGATATTATGAATTATCTAGAAAGAAAATTGGCTACTCAAGAAACAGAAACCCAAGCAGCTAAAAAACAAACAAACATTTCCCTGATGCTACTCAGGGAGATGTGAATTAAGACAACTAATTAATACCACATTTTAGATATTAATTTAGAAAAATGAAAGTGCAGCACATTCGATCTCAACAATGCATGGAATGAAAATTGCATTGCCATAATTTACTGCTGGAACTCCAAACTGATATGGTTTTTTTGAAGAATATTCATTATCAAGATGTTTTCTGGAAACTTCTCTGTGGTAATAAAAAAAGGAAACATTTTGCAAGCCCATTAAGAACAGAATAATTAATTGTCTCATGTATTCTAAGCCATCCTATGCAATAATATGGAGATAACTGTGGGAATTTAGAGAAATATTGACCATGAATTGTTAAGTGGAAGAAACAAGATGTGATTAATGTTGTAGAATACTGATACCATTTCTATTAAATCAAACAATCGCCCCACATATTCAGAATGAAGTCCTTTATATGTACATTTGATGACAATGGAATGTGGAAGGATAAACAAATGTTTTTAATAATAATAATGTGTCGCAATATAAGCCTAAAAATAGGCATTATAAGTTTGTGAAATTTGAAGAGGAATATTTAAAATTTTAAGAAATTCCAGACATTTACTCTTGGTAAGGTATAATTTTTGAAAATTCAAGTTCTTTAAAGTTCTTTATATCTGTCTAACAAATTCTTATTTAAGAATTTATAGTCTCACCATATATCTCTTTCAAAAAACTGGTAATAAATGAAAATTAGACAAATGCAAAATAGTCTTATGACTCCCCAGGCCTGCAGATTCAAAGCTGAATGTTTTACCTCTTGGATCTCAAATTAAACTATCCTCACAGCATGCTATTTCAATCCTTGCAAAATTTTAGGACAAATGAATAAAGGCTTTACTTTTAATTTAATTTGTTTTTGTTTCAAAGAAAGTGCATCAATCAGGATTCAACAAGAAAAGCAAATATATATTCATATGTATAATACATATAAAAGAATATATCCATATCCGTATGTACATACACATATTGATACATATATATGCACACTCAAATAATTTATATATTGTACTCTGGAATATATAATTATATGTATAGTATAATCACATAATATGTAAAAGTTAAGGCAAATCCTTTTCATAAATCCATCTGTTGCTAAACCATAGAGCTCACAAATGAGCATAGAAATGTAAAACAAAGGAATTAAAGAGCATACTGGGAACCCCAGACATGAGGTAGAATTCTATGAGGAAAGCCTAAAACATGTGCTCATTCTTATTTTTCTAATCCTGGTGGTATGAATATCCTGCAGAAATGGAGAACCTTCCTCAAGGAACAAAACACCTATACCACCCCCCAGGCAATTGAAGCAGTATCAAAAATTCACTACTGTGACTTGATGAAACAAATATTTTTAGATCCATGCATGTAACTAATGCAGTCTCATGGGATACAAAAAATAAGTGAATGTATGCTATGCACCACCAAAGGTACGTCTTTATTCCACCCTGCAAATTCGTCCAAAGACAGACATTAAACTCTGAAAGGTTAGTGCCATCTTTTGATCACACAGTCTAAGTCTTTCTAGCTTTTCAAACGTGAAACAAAGAGATTTGAAATTACTTGTAACTCTTGTTTTAGTAATTTCAAAAGTTGTAGGAT
Source organism: Perodicticus potto (assembly GCA_963574655.1). Lineage (NCBI taxonomy): Eukaryota > Metazoa > Chordata > Mammalia > Primates > Lorisidae > Perodicticus > Perodicticus potto. The sequence goes on from CAUYRH010116099.1 coordinate 19,112, forward strand.
TAACTTGCAGATTTGTGAGCTGTGTTGTGTGTCATGGATCACAATTGTGGCGTTTGTCCATTTATGAGTCTTCAGATCATTTTAGCAAATTATGAAAAAGAAGTGAACTATGTGATAACAACAGACAATGGTTCTACAGATTTAAAGAGGAAAAAAGAATGTCAGGTTTATACTCCTAATGGTACTAAACAATGGCATTGTTATCCATCAGAAAGGTTCAACTTTTTGAAACTATCGTTAATTCTATAGCAGCTAAAGATTTTTATAGAGTTAACACAATATATTGTAGTCATGATATATGAAAAGCTCGTGTCATCAGTAAGGCTTAGATAAGAATCGTTAGCCTAGAAAATGTTTTACCCGTAAATAGTTTTAATGCACAATATATTCTGGTGAAATATAATACAGTGTTTTTTCTTGGCAAATAACCTGTACTATTTAGAGAAAACTAAACTTGAATAGCTATTGAATAGGAAAAAAAAGTTGGATTATCAAAAAAACATAGATTGTGTTTAATTAGAGGTCAGTTTTAAAACTCAAACTGTCAGTTAAGAATGTGAGGCATGGTCTGGTGCAGTGGCTCACACCTGTAATCCTAGCACTCTGGGAGGTCTAGGCAGGTGGATAACCTGAGCTTAGGAGTTTAGCCTGAGCATAAGAGAGACCCCTATCTCTACTAACAATAGAAAAACTAGCCCGGCATTGTGGTGGGCACCTTTAGGCCCAGCTACTCAGGATGCTGAGGCAAGAGGGATGCTTGAGCGGAAGACTTTGAGGTTGCTTTGAGCTATGATGACACAGTACTCTACCCAGGGCACAGAATGAGACTCTATCTCAAAGAAGAAAGAAAAAAAAAAAGGAATGTGAGGCATATGAAATTATGAAATTGTCCTTTAAATATGATATAGTTAGGATCACTAAATTATCATTATCACATTTTCAGTTTTATTATAGTAAGTCCTTTGTCCTTGAGTTCATGGTGAACATCTGCAAAGTAATCTTGTGAGTAGGAAGTCATGCTTCATAAGAGAATGTCAATCAGTACCATATCATTTGCATAATTGTGCCACTTTCATCCTAATAGTTTATTATTTAATTTAATTTTAATTCCTTGCTACAATATTCCCCCCCCCCAGGTGTCATAATAACAGTATACAGAGAAGGCTGTGAGAATAACAAAATATTCTATGCTATTTGTGGGGGACTTGAAACCATCAATGCTGTTCTTGAAGGCAGGGCCTTGTTATGACTTTCATGGGACCCTTTCATAAAAATAGTAATATTAAAATTATATGGCTTGTTGCTGTAAGGAAGAAAATAATACAGGTTAAATGATTATTGCATATTATTATATTATTACCATGTGCTTTTTTTTTTATTTGCAGTTTTTGGCTGGGGCTGGGTTTGAACCCGCCACCCCTGGTGTATGGGGCCAGCACCTTAGTCCTTTGAGCTACAGGCACTGCCCACCATGTACTGTTTTTGTTTTAAGAGAAGTTAAATATACATACATATAATTGCATATTTATTATTATTATTATTATTATTATTATTATTATCATTACCATGTTCTGTTTTTGTTTTAAGAGAAGTTAAACATTTTCATAGGTTCCTATAATTATTGTGGGCCCTAAGCCTGTTGTGGCTAGGGCATGAGTCCACATTGCCTGCCAGGAATCTCCTTTGAAACTCATGGCTTTAAGGATGTCAATCCACTTTTCTGCTGACTTTCTGGAGGCCAGATATTTGGAAGACTACAGAAATTGTTGTTTTACTGTAACTTGAAAGAAAGCCCTTGGTCATTTGGAAGTCACTTTGCATACAAAAAGACAATATTGATCTTTGCATCTCTGTTCAGTCTGTACACAATTTCCTTCCATTCTAAAACAGGAAAAAGGAGTGCCTGTGGTATTTGAAGCATGACAATGGAGTGGAATAGCACAGGATAGAGGAGTCAGCTGTTGGTCTAGCGCAAGTTATTTAAGCTCTCTCCTCCTCTGCTTTGTGAGTTGGAATAATTATTACACCCAGTTCCTAAAATATTATGTATTAATACACGCGGAACACCTTAGTTTGTACCCAATAATTCTTTGCTATTATAACAATGTGTGTATATATGGACTAATTTTAAAATAACATTTAGTGTGCTTCAAAGTCAAACTCAAGGCCAAAAATGATTTTTTGACACTATTCACTGACGTATACTCTCTTGTGGTCTCCTGTATTTTATCACCTTCTATTCTATAGCAATGTGGTGTAGTTCTTATTATTTTAAATAACTTAACCTCATGCAAAGTTGTCATAACCGTGTGGTCATTTGGGGAGCTATCAATTTGTCCACTGAGAGTGTTAACCGTTTAACCTAATTAAAATGCATACCCTGTAAGACAGAACAGACCATTTTTCTTTTCCTGTATTACTTGTCTTTATATTTCTCACAGATGCTAACAAAAGTAACAATTGAAGATAGTTTTGGCTAAAAATGTGTCTGTATGTTTAAAATAACTGAAGTTCTTCAAGGATTATTATAATTCTTTATCCTAAACTATAACAGATGAATCAAAACCAAATCACCCATTTGGCTGCCTCTCTGCAAACCAGAACAAGAAAAGTCAGTGGCACCCTTTGTCTATTTCTTTGTCCAAATGAGTAAAGAATATTTCATATCAGAGATATAATAGTAAAATGGCTTCATTAAATGTTACTAGTGTTTCCTTGTTATTTCCAAATACACTGTTTTCTATGTGTTTAAGGATAGAAAAGAGAAGCCATCATCTACAGTGAATCACCATTTGCTTAATACTGTTGGGATTTGAAATCTTGGTAGATATAATTTTGAAGATGTCTCTGCCTTCTGGGTTTTCAAATATGCTTCTAAGTAGCAAAATATTTTCATATGCAATTAAAGTCCCATATTATGAGACTTTAAAATGTGGAGCTTAATCAGGTGGGCCTGACCCTGTCAAAGGAACACTTTAAAAGCAGAGAATTTTGTTTGGATAGCAGAAGAAGAGGCAATCAGAGATTAAAAGCACAAAGATTTGATATGCTCTTGTTGGCTTTGAAAATGGAAGAAGTCATATAATAAGGAATGTGGGCATCCCCCAGAAGATGTGAGGGGCCTTGATTGACAACCAGGAATTGGGGACCTCAGTCTCAAAATAGCAAGGAACCAATTCTTCCATCAAAATGAATACACTCAGAAGTGGATTCTTCCCCGTTGCCTTTTAGGTTAAGCATCTAGTCAGTAACACCTGGATTTTAGTCTTGTGAAATCTTAAGCAGAGAATGCAGGTAAGCCAGGTAGAAGTTCTGATCTAGAGAAACCGTGAGATAATAAGGAGGTGTTGTTTAAGCTGCAACTCGGGGGACATTTTTTTTAGGTCTCAATAGAATCTAATACAGATACACAATGTTAGAATAAAATTTTACTTTCATCAGGTCCACAGTCATGTAGTTATGAGGAAATGCATCTCAAAAGTCAAAACAAAAACTCAATGTTCAAATGTCACTGGTTTGTGGCATTTCAAATTTGGATGGTTATTCCATGTTGAGCTTTTCAACTTTGGTGGGGGAGATACAAACTGATTAGTTGCATGATTAGTTTTGCTCCATATGTGTCAAGTAAATTAATACACATTTTTGGTTATTAAAGATATATTAATATGTGTACATTTAAATTGGCACAGGAAATTGCTTATGCATCATATTAGAACAATGTCTCCCTCATTGTTATATTTTAGAAATTTTGGGTTTATCCATAGTGTCTATGAATAATAGCATATAATGAATGATGCAATGCAATGAGAAAAAGTTTTAAAAATTTAAATGTGAAAGTATATTAGATTGAAATATATACTTGAAATATATATATGTATAGTAATTTTAAATATTGGAGGAGATGTATTATCAATTATCTCATTTTTAAAAAATACTTTATTTATTTTTATTTATTTATTTATTTTTTTTTATTGAATCATAGCTGTGTACAATAATTCAATCATGGGGTACAGTGTGCAGGTTTCACATACAATCTGAGATATTTTTATCAAACTGATTGACATAACATTCATGAGATTTTCTCATTTACTATGTGAAAACATTTTTGATGCGTATTTAGAAGTTTTCTCCTAACCCTTCAAATATACACCACAAGTGTGATTAGTAATTCAGAAACAGACTTGCAATAGTGAGGCTATAGAAAATTGTGTACTTTCTCACACTGTGGCTGAAAGAGTAAGTGGATATAATTTCTTTGAATAGCACTTTAGTAAAATCTTAAATTATTATTATTATTTTTTGGCCAGGGCTGGGTTTGAACCTGCCACCTCCGGCATATGGGGCTGGTGCCCTACTCCTTTGAGCCACAGGCGCCACCTTTAAATTATTTAAAATAATAATCTTTGACCCATAGTTCTACTTCTATGAAATTATCTATAGATGTACTCTCGCATGTACACAAAATTATTTCTGTTCAAGCAAGGACATCCTGTGCAATTTTGATGTTAAGTGGGAAATTGTACATCCGTGTCATATACTGATATGTGGTTTTCAGAACTGATAGAGCTGTATGTACCCATATGGAAAGATCAACAAGAAATATTTTTAAATGAAACAAGCAAGGTTCAGAGTAGTGATTATTATTTGTACTTAAGAATGCATGTTTTTATGTATAGATACCTGCATAATGGTCAAATTTATGCATATGTAACATGTGCACATTTACATTTGTGTATAAGAAAGTAATTACATTATGTATAAGTTTTTGTTTCTTTTGGAAAACTTCATAAACATATACAAGAAAACATTATTTCTGGGGAGTTTGATAATAGACTATTCCTCTTAATGAGGGTGTAGAGAATTGTGTACACTGTTTATGAAAGTGTAAGTGGATATAATACATTTGAAGGGCAATTAAATTCCATTTTAAAATATTTAAAATAATAATTTTTAACCCAGAATCCTACTTCTATAAATTTATCCATAGATGTACTCTCACATGTACACAAAATTATTTATCTTCAAGCAAGAGTCTCTGTGCAGAAACATTGTTACTAGAAATTGGAGTCTTACAGCTGGGAGGAAATTCACCTTAAATTGGATACTACTTTGTAATTAAGTTTTTAACCATGTGCCTATGTTAGGATTACACATTTTTGGAAAGATCAACTCTCTTTAGAATATGCTTGTTCCTTGATGCATTTCCTAATGTAGTTATATCATTTTCTATATTTTCTATTTTCTCTATTTTATTTTCCTTTTTACAGATACTGTAATACAGAAGATAGCAAATCAGTTTACCAGAGGCCTAAAATGAGTTGATAGGTCTTTAAGATGATAAAATGTTATCATTCAGAAGATGAACATTATGTATTTTATTGTTGTATATGATTTTTGCATAGTGTGATTATAATGAATATTTCCCCACAAGGTCATTGTAATTTTCAAATACATTTATTCTTCATGCTTTAATGAATTAGGGCGAAAAACATGCTTTTGTGAAAAAAATACAAAGGTTTAATGAAAAATAGCTAAACCTTAACAAAATAGCTGTTTATTTTTAAATTCTTCTTTATTACTTACTTAATTACTTACTTAACTAAAATTTGCAAGCTATACGTGGTTTATAAGTGTTTCTGTGAAATATTTTGAATCACTTAGTCTTACTCTTTGTACAACTTTTAGGTTTATTCCTAACTCATCTAGTGTTTTCTTAAATAACTACATTTTCACCATAATGTAACACTTTTAGTTGTATTTTTTTGTAATCACATAATCTTTCAGAAAACTTTTTGAAAGTATCTTACTGAGTTTTGTTTTTGAAGAAAGCAGTAAGATTTGTTTTGCTATGTGAGGCCTCAGAATGATGAACATTATCTGAAATTAGACAAGGCTTCCAATAGGCAAACGAGGTAGACACATGTATGCTTGAGGAGTTTTGCTGAGATTGATAGGGTTTCCATCCAATCGAATGTCCTCTAGTGCCTTACGAATATAAGTGAAATTTTTAACATTGCAGAAAGTATCTTCATGCATTTCCAGAATGTTGTTATTCTGAAAAAAACAAAAATAAATTATGATACAAGATACAACATATTCCTAATATTGCTTGATATCCTACTCCATTTTGCTTCACCCTTGTTTTTATCCTTTTATTCTTTCCTTCAATCAAATCTGCGTAATATTATATGCCAAGTACTCCCAGGCAGCAGACATAATTTAAAAAATAGACATGTGTTTGCTCTTACAGAGTTTATACTTCAGTAGGGGAAATATAAGACACAGAGGTAATAAAGTACATTTTTCAAAGTTATTTCCAAAAATGATGAGTATTATGAAGAAAAATGGTGACTGTGAAAACTTACCTTCAGAGATTGCAGTTGAACTGAGAGTGGAATGACAAAAAGGCAAGGGCATGTAAAGAACCAAAGGAAGAGCATCCCAGGCAGAGAAAACACCAAGTTCAAAGTCTGGAGGAATTAGCATGGAATGCTGCTTTCTCAAGTCAGCGTGGCTGAAGTGAAGTGATGGAAAGAAGGGCAGATGCAAGGGAGAGAAGCAGAGTCCAGGACTGGATTTTTACATAGTTTTACTAAATATGTTTTCCATACCATGAAATTCACCTGTTTAAATTGTATATGTTAGTGATTTTTAATATATTCTGAGTTGTGCAACCATCACTATATTCTAATTTTAAATATTTTTAACACTCTTTAAAGAAAAAACATAAACATTTCTATCTTCCTAGTCCCTAGCAACTACTTATCTACCTTCTGTTATTATAGATTTTTCTCTCTTTTATTTGCAGTTTTTGGCCAGGGCTGGGTTTGAACCCACCACCTCCTGTATACGGGGCCAGCGCCCTACTCCTTTGAGCCACAAGTGGCACCCTATTGTAGATTTTCTTATTCTGAGCTTGTCACATATATATTAACAGATTTATACATTATATTATCTATTTTCTTTTTTTTTGAGACAGAGTCTCAAGCTGTTGCCCTGGGTAGAGTGGCATGGCCTCATAGCTCACAGCAACCTCCAACTCTTGGGCTTAAGAGATTCTGTTGCCTCAGTTTTTCTATTTTAGTAAAGATAGGGTCTCACTTTTGCTCAGCCTGGTCTCAAACTATCCGCCGGCCTCAGCCTCCCAGAGTACTAGGACTACAGGCATGAGCCACCATGCCCAGCCCATTATATTATCTTTGTGGCTAAATTCTTTCTCTCAGCTTCATGTTTTCAAAGTTCATAAATGTTGTGGCATATCTTAGCATTTCCTAGCATTTTTATTGTCCAATAATATTTCATTGTATAGGCATACCGAAATTTGTTTATCTATTCACCAGTTAAGGGCAATTTAGATTTTTACCAAATCCAAATTTTGACAGTTATGAATAATGCTTTTGTCAACATTCGTGTACAAATTTTGTGTGGACAAATGTTTTCAGTTATTTTGAACATTGAAATTCAGAGTCATATAGTAACTCCTAGGCTTAACATTTTGAGGAACTGTTGAACTGCTTTCCAAAGTAGCTGCACCATTTACACTTCCACCAACAATATATATGACTTTTAGTTTTCCCTGCATCCTAATCAACACTTATACATATTTAATTTAGCCAACAAAGTACATGTGAATTCATTTCTCATCATGGCATTGTTCATTAATAGTTTATTATAATAAAATTGGTATTTTATATTGATTTTATAACTTATCGCATTGCTCAACCCATTAGTGCAAATAGTTTAATGTATTCCCTAGGATTTCCATACATAAGATCTGGAGAGATTTTCATCTTAATAACATTAAGTGTTCTGATCTATGAATATGGGCATCTTTCCTTTATGTCAATGTTCTTATTTTCAACGATGTAATTTTAGGTGTATAAAGCTTATATTTCCTATGTTGAAATTATTTTCAGGTATTGTTTTTCATTTTGGTAATTATCATAAATATAATTATCTTAGTTTTACTTTCAAATTGTTCATTGCCAATATATATAAATGCAATTTATATATAGATCTTGTAATTTGATTTGGTACATTTCTCAACTCATTCATTAGTTCAGATAGTTTTTAGTGGATTCCTTACATTGTTTTTATATGAGATCTCATCTGAAAATAGCAAAACACCTTCATTTCCAATTTGGATACTATTTATTTATTTACTTATTATATATTGTAATTTTTTTCTAATTGTCCTATGTAGAGCTCCCAGGTACAATATTGAATAGAAGTGGTGAGAAAAACAATCCCGCTCTTCTTTTTGATCACAGAATGAAAGTTTTCAATCTTTCTGCATTCTATGATGTTGATTGTGAGCTTTTTACTCTTTTACTCAATAAAGATACTCTTTATTGCATTCAGGAAGTTTCCTTTTATTCCTATGATTTCGGCCATTGAAAAGGATGCTGTATTTTCTCAATTTTTTTCTGCACCCATTGAAATAGTCACATGGTTTTTATCTACTATTCTTTTAATATGTATATTACAGTGGTTGATTTTTAGACGTTAAAACTATACTTGTATTCCTATGTTGAATCCCACTAAATCATGTGTGTAATCTTTTTTACATAGTGGTGGATTTGGTTTGCTGTCTTTCTGCTGAGGATATTTGCATCAATCTTTATAAGGTCTGTTGGTTTGCAGTTTACTTTTCTCATGTTCTGTTTGTCTAGTTCTGTTAATAGAATAATATTCGCCCTATAAAATGGAATAGGAAATACTCCCTCTTTATTTTTATTACTTGGAATAGATTTGTTGAAGAACTGATAGTTAAGTTAATTCTTCTTTAAATATTTGGTAGAATTACCTACTAGATCCATATGATACTGTGCTTTTCTTTTTTGGAAGATTTTAAAATTGCTAAATCATTGAAGTGGAGAGCAGAGAGAGAAAGAATGAGGGAGGGGTGGGGAAAGGAAGAGCAGAGAGCAGGAAGGACCGAGGGGGGGTGGGGTTTTGGTGTGTGAACCACACCTTTTGGGAGCAAAACATGATTGTAAGAGGGACCTTACCTAACAAATGCAATCAGGGTAACCTGGTTTCTTGTACCCTCAATGAATCCCTAAATGATAAAAAAAAAAAAATTGCTAAATCGATACCTTTGCTTGTTATAGATCTATTATGATTATATATTTATTGTTTAGTCAATTTTAGTAATTTTTGTCATTCTAGGAATTTGTCCATTTAGTCTATCTAATTTGTTGGTATAAAGTTGTTCATAGTGTTTCCTTATCTTTTTTGTTTCTAACGGGTTTATAATGATGTTTTATTCCTATGGAAGGAAAGTTTATTTTCATAGAAATAAAAGAAAAGACACAGAGGTAAACATTTGTAGATCCACAGAGAAAAAGATAGGAATCAGAGATATGCCTGTACATAGCAAAATCACTTCCTATAGTGGTTTGCAAATTTTCTGCTAAGAAAAATTGAAATTTTAGACTATGACATTATTTACTTGCTCATAATATGGATGTCTTCTCTACATTTTATTGCATGTAACAGATGAAATTATTAAAGAAGGCTGATCACAGCTGTAGACCAAAAGTTACCCACATCTGAAATAAACAATTTATTTTTCTTTGTTTCAACAACCAAAAATGTGCTTTAATTGAACAATTTTTAATCACATGATGAAAATTAAACATATTTAGAAACCATTACATCATAACAATTTTGAAAATGTGTTTTTACTCAATTCCTTCAAAAATAAAATGTGGTATAATAGGACTTAAAATAACTCAAACTTCCAAATATGTTGGTTAAAATAAATAACTGCATTCTCTTTTTTCAACAAAGATGGATGTCTGTCATCTCTCTGCATATAGAAATGCCTTAGGATTGAATTTAATTTGGTACATAAAATAAAAAATCAAAATCTAAATTTGAAACTCCCCCTCAATGCTAGAAGTCAAATTAAATTTTTCTTTCTCCCTTTTCTCTTCACCTTCTAATCTCTACATATTTCTTCATCAGGTAAAGATTTTAATTTATTTCAAAAGAAGCTTTGTGGACTACAAGTATGAATTTTTTTGGGAAATGAATAAAAATAAAGACAAAGATTGTCAGGAATCAATAAAGAAAGATAAGACTGTGAATGTATAAATAACTTGTGGTCTGAGAAGCAGAATGAATGAGATAGGGAAAAAAAAGAAATAAATTGTCACAGTATGTCAACATGCCATTTAAACAAATTTTTGTGTCCTGACTTCTTCCTGTTTCATTTTATTATCCCCTTGGGCACACCTTACTGTTGGAACCCTACCTGCAGGTGAAGGGCCCGTAGGTTTTCTGGGAGTGGCAGAGGAATGTGGTCCAAGTTGTTATCGGTGAGGTATAGGTGATGCAGATCGTACATATCCTGTAAACATTCCAAATGTAGGGACTTAATAAAATTTAATGGTGCTACAGTTGTTTTTTCCATTCTCTCTTCATGCAAATACTTGTGAAGCAATGTGCGCCTGTCTAGGTGGGGCATTTTAGTTTTCTTAGTCGTTAGACAATTCAAATAAGTCTTGGGAAAATTGTCTATCAGCAAATATTTTTTCATGAAAACAAAATGTATTGTGTCTCTAAGAAGGTCCTTATGTTGTTCAGTTTTCTCAACTCAAGGCAGCTTTTTCCCAGGGAAGACATTCGCAGTAGGATTTTGAGGATTTGGGTAGATAGAGCGAGAATTTCCCTTATTTCATAAACATAGAGAAATGAGAATTGCTCCCCAACAAGTCTTTCATAGCCCAAATGCAAGGCAAGTGTCAGCCTACCAATGCAGAAAACTGAAGGACAATAACTTGTTTACTCCAGCCAAACACACTGGAATAAGCCGTGACTTCCCACCACCTGTGCCAACAGAGCTGGGCAGATAGACTAGACTTGGATCCTTGCCAGGCTATTATGATGTACCCTAAACCCCTGAGCCACCATGGCGGTGTCATAGGAGACCCAGCGGAGATTCAGGACTTTCACCATTGCCTAGTGATAATGAGGCCATACTAACTCCTATGACCTCCCTGGGAATAATTTCATATGCCTTCAAAAAATATTTTAAAATTATTTGTTCAGTTTTTATTTAGAGGAGCAGCTTGAATGCAGTAACGGTGAGTAAGAAAGCCAGTAGGGTTACTGTTCTTAGACTCTATGCCATTGTTCTAAGCAAGTCCCCTTGCCCCAAACCTGCTTCCTTACTTAGAAAACCCCTAAGGTTATCTGAGTCCTTTACAAGGCCTCTTATGAGGCTTCTGTCCTTGAGATATCACCTGCACCTCACCCACGTAGTGCTCCTTTGACCACATAAAGGATTCTCAGCTAAGGGCTTGGTAAACATGAGTGCTCTGGTTTGCACTGCTTCCAGGCGCTCCTTGCAGACACCTACTCCCTATTTCAGCTGTGTATTCTGTTCTTGGTGTTGGACCACCCTCAGAATGTACCAGAACACACTGCAAGTTATTTCTCAAAAGTATGATAGATATGGTTATGGAGTTTATTTTGGAATTTAAATGTATTAACTTATTTAATTTATTAATTAAATCCCCTATGCAAGGCTACTGAATGGAATGGGAAGAAGGTCTTTCATATCAAATTTCAAACTTACTTTAAATGCCTCTTGCTTTATCCCTTTCCTCCCGAGTCTATTGTTGCTAATATCAATAAATGTCAAGGTGGTGGGCAATTCTGGGAGCTGCCTTATCTTGTTGTCACGTAGAACAAGCTCTCGAAGTTGAGGCAGCTTTCGGAAGGCATCTTCATCAATCTCAGATATTAAATTTGATGTCAGATCAATTCTTCTTAAATCATCTAGAAGAAAAAAAAAAGAATAAGTTAAATGTGTTACTCTCACCTAAAAATATGAATGCAAATTTGCTACATATAGGAAATATAAATATGAATTTAACAATGGAAAGTTAATGACATAATTATTTTACTATTTTATAAAAATTTATTTCCTCCCAATACTATTTATATTTGTACACTGTAACTTTTGCAAAGAAATTGGAATATTATATTTAAAATAACTGGCATTTCTCCATATTTTCAAAATCTTTGGATATTACTATGTAAAATGTTGTTCTCAGCAGTGAAAAGTGTTGTGTTTTCTAATTGTCAAAGATACAGGAATTTTTAAAAATCTTCAAATGATTAAAACAATCTGTGAAGATATGTACCAAAATTCTTCTCAGTTGGCAGTAATTCTAAAGTCAGAACTTCGGCCTTTCATTGAAGCATTCATCAATCACAAAGCAGCTATGCTTTAACGAAAGCTTACGCAAAAAAAGCCAACTCCTCGTAAATATATGCAACCATGACATTTTACCCTTAATTAACATGATAAAAATTCCTAGAATATAATTACTTATGATTTATATTAAATTATAATGATAATCTTTCTCATCATTAAAACAAACCTTCATATTTAAATAAGAAAAAAATAATTGATTTATGAGCCATATTTTGGCATTCAAGTTTTATTCTCAGTACCAACATTTTTCACTGTAAAAATTTTAAGTTTGTAAAGAAGTGACGGAGATTAATGCTGTCATCCATACTTAAGCTTGCAAAGTCATTTCTGTTGATCTTTTTGATTCTGTTAAAGCGGGAATAGAAATAAGCAGTGTTCTTGGGTAATGGAGGGATGGCGTCAAGTTCATGGTCATCACAGTATACGGTGGTACTGATACAAGTACACAAAAGGCAGGTTGGAAAGTCTAAAAGATAGAGGCAAATAAAATTATACATATATGTCACAAAAACATTTATAAGAAAAAGTATAGTTAAGAATATTTGGTAAACAAGGTTAGACCATAACACAGACCATATTGGCATATTTTATGTTTTTTATAAACTTTCCTACAAATGGAATATTATAGTCAAATGTATCAAAGTTTTACCCTAATAATTAATATATTTTTATAACATTTAAAAAATTATTTTAAACTACTGAGTGAATATAGCATGGTTATTACTTTTATACTTACTAGAAATTAAATTTTCAAAATACAAATATTAGGATTATGCTTTTTATGGAGTTAAAATATCATGTGTAATATTTTCATTAGGTCTTTAGTTCAACATTTAAGCATATCATTGAAACAAAATCTGCTTCAAGAAAAAAGGTAATAATAATTAATATTTATTTGCTCAATACATACTACTGAATCTTTTCTATATAAATGACACAATACTAGCTGGTAAAACAATGGTGAGCACAAAGAAAATCAGTTCTGTTTTATGATCTTCTGTATCAATGAATACATCTGGTTTATGACCTGCTATATGCAGCTTCTTTCCAGGAAAGACATTCTGCAGTAGGATTTTGAGGATTTGGGTAGATAGAGCAAGAATTTCCCTTATTTCATAAACATAGAGAAATGAGAATTTCCCCCAACAACTTTTCATAGCCCAAGTGCAAGGAAAGAGGCAGCCTAAAGGATTAATGAAAGTTGAACACAAATACAATGATGAATGTGATAAATATCATGAATTATCATATAAGCATAACCTAGGGGGATTTGACCCTGTCTGTGAGTCATGGAAGGGCTCTCTGAGGAGGTGATAACTAAGTTGAAATCTGCAAGAAGAGAAGAAATTGGCTGTGCAGGTAGGAAGGAAAAAGTAACATGTGCCAATCATTTTACTTTGGAAGAACTGAAGATGGACCATTCAGCTAAAACTCAGATGTTTTAGAAAGTGTGGGGCATAATGTGCAGGGGCCTTTTAGATTGTGCTATGAGTTTTATTCCTTACCCTAAGAATGGGCAAAGATATATGTATTACATGATCTGATTTGCATGCCAAGAGATCACTCTGCTATAGGTGTGGTGGGAGATTGAAGGAGGGCATTGGAGACGAGCCACAGTCTAGATTAAAGATGGGAGTTTGGCCAGGGTAGTGGTGATAGACAAGGCAACAGAGGCAAAGATGTCTGTGAGGCTTGGTTGATGCATCTCAAAACACTAATAATTTTTGTTATACACACACACCCCTTCTCCTCTTTCAATTTCTCTTCAGTGGTCATATAGATAGATAGAGGAAAGTGGGCTTCAAAAGAAGATAAGAAATCAATAACCAGAATAAAGGAGACAAAACAGGATAAAGCAATAATATGGAGGGAGATTGGACAGACAGTTTTAAGGAAATAATGAATAGTCTAAGGCTGCTGAGATGTCAGATCAGTGAACTTAAAAACATTTTTGGATAAATTATTACAATGATTATCAGAGACTTTTCAAGATCTGTGGAGTGATGGGGCTGGAAGCCAGATAAGAGTCATCTAAGGGAGAAGTTGATGGTAAAGGAAATGTTGCAGCAAATGCAGGGAATACTCTTGAGATGTTTGTGAGCACTGAGGCATAAGATATATAAGAAGATGACTTGTGGTTTATATGATGGGAGGGATTATAATGGGGGTGGGGAATCTAGGGGAGAAAAGCTTAAATATAAAAGGTATCATGACAGGGCAGTGGGAAAGAAAACTCAAAGCATAGTGGAAAGGATTCCTATCCTAAGTGTGGAAGGACAGCGTCTCAGTTGCCTTAGGAGGAGATAGAGTGCTTTGATTCAGATGTGGGTAGATGAGGAAGTCTGGAAACACAAAGCCCCAGGGGCTGCTGCCTAGAAGATTGTGTTTGCTCTGTGAAGTAGGGCACTAGGCTATCTGATGAGCTGAGGGCTCTAAGGGAGGAAGTAGAGGTCTGTGAGATGCGAGATGAATGGAAAAAGTGAAATAGCCATGGGAGAAACTAGAAGAGAATGGTGGAAAAAATGCCTTGGAATTTCTCAGTGATCAATTCATCTTGGTTTACCTGGGATTTTCCTGGTTTTAGTGTTGAAAGACACCCATTTCCTGAAGTTCTCAGACCCAGACAAACCAGGACAGTTGGTTGCCGTAGTTAAAACGTCTACTTGTGGTTCGTGATCTCCTGGCTCAGTGAGTAGCACGGGTTCAAACCCAGCCCCGGCCAAACTGCAACAAAAAAAATAGCTGGGCGTTGTGGTGGGCACCTGTAGTCCCAGCTGCTCGGGAGGCTGAGGCAAGAGAATCGCCTAAGCTCAGAATTTGGAGGTTGCTGTGAGCTGTGATGCCACTGCACTCTACTGAGGGCAACAAAGTGAGACTCTGTCTCAAAAAAAAAAAAAAAAGTCTACTTGTGTTTCATGATCAAGAAATACTATCATTGTCTGGGTGCGGTGGCTCATGCTTATAATCCTAGCACTCTGGAAGGCCTAGGAGGGTGGGTTGCTTGAGCTCATGAGTTTGAGACCAGCCTGAGCAAGAGTAAGACCCTGTCTCTACTAAAAATAGAAAAACTGAGGCAAGAGGATCACTTGAGCCCAAGAGTTGGAGGTTGCTGTGAGGTATGATGCTATGGCACTCTACCCAGGGCAACAGCTTGAGACAGAGAGAAGAAAGGAAGAAAGACAGAAAGACAGAAAGAAGGAAGGAAGGAAGGAATGAAGGAAGGAGAGAGAGAGGGAGGGAGGGAAGGAGAGAGGGAGGAAGGAGAAAGGAGAGGAAGAGGGAAAGAAAGAAAGAAAGAGAAGAAGAAGAAAGAAAATCATTGAATAGCGAAATTATTTATAATAACACTTGCAGGAAGAAAAACTATTTTAAGAATGAAAACACATAGAGGGAGCTGTTAAATATTAAATACTTGCTAATTTCTTCAATCATTATAAATTAATATATTCCATGCTGCAAAAAAATGGTATGAGGTAAGACATTTGATTCTTCTATGAAGTCTGACAATTAAGTTCATGAATTCATCCAAGAAAAAGTGCTACATACTTCATTGCCTAATTCTACAGTAACCTTTGAAATACTCCCTTTGATAATTTATTCACAGATGTGAGCACCTAGTCTGCCTTTTAAAGCAATTTTGAAACTCTTTCTCTGGAATGGCCATCAGATGTGTGGTTATATCACCCTGATGTCATGAATGTTATCAAATGTCTTTCTTTCAATATTTCCAATATCTTTGGGTAAAGCAAAAAGTCACTGGGGGAAAGATCACTGGGGATGAGTATGGAGGATGTTCCAATACAGCTCTTTATTTAGTGGCTAAAATCTTCCACATAGACAATGCCATGTGAGCTGGTGCACTGTCATTGGCCAAGATTTTAAGTTAAGAATTTCCTGTTTCTCTATCAATGTTTACTCATTCTGCTGTGTTCCTCACAGTTTACCTACAATTTTGAAAATTCAATGAATTTTTGTGATATTTCCTTCAGTTCTGCTTGTTACTGGCTACGTTGAACTCTATCAGCAACACTTTCTCTCCCCTCAGGAAAAAAATATGTATTCATTCCATTTGTACATAGCTGTTTTCTTCATGGCAATATCCCCCAAAACTTGGACTAACATGTCCCTGATTTTACTTCCATTTTTGCCACACTTAACAAGAAATTTACAAATGTTTGTTCCTTGCTGTAATGTAAGCCCTGGCATTCTTTTGATGGTACACAAAGACATACAATGACCTAATGAATGCCACTCAGCAGAACACCCCCATGTGTCCACACAAACACAGCTGTGAGACACTGATACACCAAGGTTATGAAACCGTACTGATTTGTTTGGGCAAGACTGTCAATGTAAGCATAGGGTGGCAAGTTTGTGACCTTAATTGCCAGACATTGTTTATATTCATACACTTGCTAATTTAGTAATCATTGCTTAGAGTAATTTATATATATATATACATTTATTATAATTTAATTCTAGTATTTCTACTCTGAACTCAAGCCTATGTTACATGGCTTTGGAATACTTAGACATTTTTACTAATGATCAAAATATTTCATTTTGATTTTTAATATTCTAAATATTTCCAACTATTTAACTTTGATGAATTTATCTTCCCCTCTGAAAATTAAAATATGAATGAGAATTTTAGCATCATTATTCAACTTCAGAGTACTTTAGAGACAAAAATAATGAGCAAAAGTCACATTTTGATTGTTGTTTCAAAACAGACATTATTGTGTCATAACTTAAGTAAAGCTTTTAAAAGTATTGAGCATTATGATTCTGTTATTCTTGGCCAGGTATGGTGGCTCATGCCTGTAATCCCAGCACTCTGGGAGGCTGAGATGGGTGGATTGCCTGAGCTCAGGAGTTTGAGACCAGCCTGAGCAAGAGTGAGACCCAATCTCTACTAAAAACAGAAAAACTAGCCGGGTCTGGTGGTGGGTGCCTGTAGTCCCAGCTACCTGGGAGGATGAGGCAGGAAGATCACTTGAGCCCAGGAGTTTGACGTTGCTGTGTGCTATGTTACCATGGCACACTACTGAGGGCAACAAATTGAGACTCTGGCTCAAAAAAATAAATAAATAAAAAGGAAAATTTGGTATTATTGGATCAGACGAAAGACCCCAAGTATTGATTCCAGATGGGTTAATTTTTGAACAGTGTGAAATTACTTAAAAGTAAGTCATGTTATAAGGATATTTAATTTTCCTACTTGGCATGCTTTGGGCTGGATGTATACATTTTCTTCTCATAGTGGGTGTACCTTCCCATCTCTTTTTGTAAAGACACTGACTTAGGATTTAGTGGTCTGTGTTTGCCTTCCCGGACCACAAGGTACCAACCATTTCCATGATCTTGGACAAATATTATGTTGGAGTTTCATTTTTCTTATTTATAAAATGGAGAAAATAGTTCCTAGTACATAATGTCATTGTGATGCATCAAAGAGTTAAGGCACAATTTACATGACTGGCAGATAGGAAGCACTTGACAACAGGCAATTTTTAATGGTATGTCTTAGTTAACAGTTAAAAACTCATATAAGCAAAGAGTAGAATGGTGGCTCCTAAGGGTTGTGGACAAGAGGAAATGGGGAGTTATTTGAGGAGTATAAAGTTTCCATGATGCAGGATAAGTAAGTTCTAGAGGTCCACTGTACAACATAGTATCTATAGTTAATGCTGTATCATACACTGAAAAAATCGAAAAAATCGTGAATGGTTAAAAAATGGGTAAACTCTATCAATAATAGAATCTTGATAATAACTAATGTTTAGTATACCTGCTATAAGCTAGGAACTATATTCATTCATTTAATCCTGAGAACAACTGTATAAGGTAAATCCTATTATTTCTTATCTAATACTTTTTAGATGAGGAAACTAAGACATAAAAATTATTGAAAGCCTTGCGCTAGCAAGTTGCAGAGTTGGGATTTAGATGCATATGCTTTTAGGGCTGTTCCGCCTCTCCAAGAAACTCTCAGCTTGGAACCTCGTACCGTTGCTGTTACTCTTGCCTTGTGTATGTAGGTCATGACAAAAGTTTTGAGATACACAAAAAAATTGAGGAATGTGAAATCCATGTGGACAAAAACAAATGAAGCCCTTTTAGCAACACCGCTAAGCTGAGCAAGGGGAAACATGCATGGGTGATCCGGAAAGGATGCAGTCAACTGTGTGTGTTTCTTGGAAGGGAAATAATGGACTATATACAGTATGTCTCAAAACTTTCGTAGTGACTCACATATATGTAGTATTGCTCTTCCCTCTCTTTTGTCTTCCAATACGTTCTGTACAAACTTTCACAAAACACAGTATTGGTTCTAAATTTGTTTAGGTGTTTGTCTCCCGTGAAGAGTGGCCATTTAAAAATATTTCGTATCTAAAGAAAAATAAGTTGTAACTACTAGAACTTACAGAGTTGGTGACAGGATTTAATGAATGAATGCAGTGCCTGTCCCATAGCTAGTATTATAAATAATAATTACTATCAAGAGTCTATTATTGATAGAAGAGTTTATCCATTTTTGACCGAACAGATTTTCCTAGTACAATAGAGACACTCAATATTCTATAACCCTTTATAATGCCTCATTACCTGCCTCATTTTTCCATAGTCCCTTACTATGATGTTTTTCATGTACTGAAAGTAGTTTGGTGTGAATCCTCTTGAGAACCCCTGAAATTGACAGTGACAGATTCTAACAAGAAGTATAGACAAATTATAGAATTACATTTAGCATCAGAAATTCCTTCTCTTTAACTGAAAGGCTCTGGTTTAGATCATCAATGCGTATCTCTTTACCTCTGTCTGTTGTTGCCTAGGATTGAGTGAGTAGGAGAAGACTATTTTTCTAATAAATACCCAGACAAGTGTCTCAGCAGTCTGGCTTTAAACCCAGTGTACTAATAGCTTTGTGACCTTTTGCAAGTTACAACCTCTCTGAGTTATAGTTTTCTCAGGGATGAGGAAAATAATAACACTAACACCCTCATAGGAAGGTGTTCAACCAATATGAAATATTGTTACTACAGTTGCCGTAACTATCACCATCACCCCTCTCACCTTATCACTTTGAGCTGCTGTGGCCTGATCTCAGAGTCATAAATTTCATCTTGCTAATAGAAAACCCTTAGTTCTAAAAAAGCATTCCATCCAAAAGTTTTCTCACTAATGACGCCAGAAAATATTTCCATTCCAAATCTTTGGTTACTTGATCATTTCCATCAGGACAAAACTGAATTATAAAAATGACTTTCTGTTTGAATATGAAACATGAACAACTCTGGCTTCAAATGTAGCCTATTCTAAAACTTTCTCCTTGGGTCATATGGGTTCCTGTGGAGTTGGAGCTTGGCAGTTGGAGAGATGATGAAGTGAACTCAATTAGAATTCAGCTTTGATGTACAGACCTTCGTTGGTGTGTGGGCCCAGAACCCCTGTGAATTCTGGCTCCTGTGGGGAAAAGCCATCGATCAACCTGGGGGTGGATTCCTCCTCTGTCTCCTCCTCCTGGGCCTCCTCAGGTTGTGGGGATGGAGTGAGGAGCTCTCTGTTCCCTGAAGGCATCACTGTCGCTATTTCAATCTACAAAAAAGAAAAAGAAGAAAACAGAATATCCATCAGGCAAATTTCTCTATCACCCTGGGTGGCTGTGAGACAAATTTAAGATGTAGCCATATTTACCACAAGAGGGCAGTCCTGCTCTGAGTTTTGATACAATAGTGGCTCCTTGGGGCAGCACATCAGGTTTTAGTAACTGTTGTTGGTTTAATTAGTTTCTGAAATCTCAGAAATTGTTTCTAATGTTTTTTGGTCGTTTAACATCACATATGTTTGCTCACTTTATAGGTGTAAAAAGCCTTACTTACTGTTTGCTAATAATACATAACATTTCAGAAGTACATTGTCTTTGTGAAAGATTCAAATTAATCCATAAGTGTGCACAGGAAAATTCAAAATCTCCTTTACCCTCCAGCCTTAATTTTACTCCCGTTGAAGATTATAACTAATATGAAATTGATGTGCACTTTCTGTCCTTTTGAGCCTTAATTTTCTAGATTCAAATATTCTGTTACTTAACAACAATTTATACTCGCTTTAATGGCATTTTACTTAAAAGTATCCTTTCTATTAAAATAAATTTATGGTAACATAAAAGCTATGAAATTTTATTAAGATGTGCCATTTCTGGCAGTATCAATATTATTTGAATAACAAAGATCAGCAACAATGTTTGGGTACGTTTAAAATTGGTCTTTTCGAGAGCATTCACAGTAGGATGAATTTATAAAATTGCAAAATTATTCAAATATTTTTCAGAGATTATATTTTGGATTTCAGTCGGTTTCTTATATGCTCATTCTAAGTAATGAGTCATTACTTCTAAGGATACTTTGGGGATTCAGAGCAAACCCTTCCTTTCATCTGCTGCCCTTGTCTGACTGTCTATTCCTTTGCACCACTTAGCAAATGCTGCCTCCCTGACGCCCTTGCAAGTATGGGCTGGAAACTTGCTCCAGACTGTTGGGGTGGCCACATCCAGACACACTCTTTGGGGGTCCAATGTCGTCACCAGGTTGTCCTTTGACAACATCCATACTTCTCGCTGCTCCTTTTTACCCTTCCTTATTTGCTTTCTTTAAAATTTCAAAGACACACACAAGTTACTTTCTAAATTGTTTAATGCCATAAGGATGTGCAAATATTCCTTTCATCTGTAAAAGAAGCACATAATTAGACCAGATATTGTCTGGATGTTTTAGAAAACCATAAGAGTTTAAAGACATACTTTTTTTTTTTTTTTACTTTTTTTTATTGTTTAGGATTCATTGAGAGTAGAAAGAATTAGATTACATGGTTTACATGTGTTGGATGAAAACTAACAAACTCTGAGTTATGAATTTCTTTTTTTTTTTTTTTTTGAGACAGAGCCTCAAGCTGTCACCCTGGAGAGAGTGCTGTGGCATCACAGCTCACAGCAACCTCCAATTCCTGGGCTCAAGTGAGTCTCCTGCCTCCGCCTCCCAAGTAGCTGGGACTACAGGCACCTGCCACAACGCCTGGCCATTTTTTGGTTGCAGCCGTCATTGTTGTTTGGCGGGCCCGGGCTGGATTCGAACCTGCCTGCTCAGGTGTACGTGGCTGGCGCCTTAGCCCGTTGAGCCACAGGCGCCAAGCCAAGAGAATCTCTTAAGCCCAAGAATTTGAGGTTGCTGTGAGTTGTAACGCCACGGCCCTCTACTGAGGGAGACAGAGTAAGACTCTGTCTCAAAAAATAAATAAATAAATAAATGTATGTAATCAGCCAGGTGCAATAGCTCATGTCTGTAATCCTAGCACTCTAGGAGGCCAAGGTGGATGGATTACCTGAGCTCAGGGGTTCGACACCAGCCTGAGCAAGAGGGAGACCCCCCCCATCTGTACTAAAAATAGAAAAAAAAAAAGCTAGCTGGGTGTTGTGGTAGGTGCCTGTAGTCCCAGCTCCTCAGGAGGCTGTGGCAAGAGGAATGATTGAGCCCAAGAATCCAAGGTTGCTATGAGCTATGATGCCACAGCATTCTACCCATGGAGGCAGTGAGACTCTGTCTCAAAAAAATAAAATCCATGCTATATTTAACACAATCATACCATTTATAGGAATAAATCTATAGATAAACTTACATATGTATACAAAGATGTAGTAATAAGTACCAGGCTGCTAACTGCAGCATTATTTGGAGTACCAAGGACTGGAAATAGCATTGATTGCTTATCAGTAGGAAAATGCTCTGACAGGCTATGGCACATCCAAACAGTGGTACGCAATGGTGCTGTTAAAAAGGAAGATTGTGTCTGTATTAATATGGAAAAGCTTCTAAGACACATAAAATTTAATGTAATCCCAGCTACTTAAGAGGCTGAGGAGGGCAGATGACTTAAGGCAAGGACAACTGGATATTTGGGGTTTGGAATGAAAGGGAAATTTATTTTCTACTGTACATCCCTATTTTTATAAAACTATTTCATGTATTAATACTAACAACCACAAAAATAATTGCAAAACACAAGACTTCAAAGAAATTCCTGTAGACTTTACAGAGACAGGAGCCCATTTCCTGTATCTTTAAAAATAAGAATTTTGATGGAACAGAGTTTAACTCTGCAGTAGCCAACTCACTATTCTCCCTGCTTTCAACCTTAGTTTCCTTCAATCCACAGTAATTGACCCCCAAGGGAAATTTGATCACATTATTTCCCTGCTTAAAGACTTTCAAGGATTTTGCACCCTCTCTGGAGCCCACCAGCCCCCATCTGACCCATCCTTCCTCCTCTGGGACTCCTTACTTGCCAGGTCTCACCCTGACTTGACTTCCTGTTTGACAGTAGCTGGTGATTCCTGGAATTAGACAACCCCCCCTCCCTCCGGCCTCCCAGAGTGCTAAGATTATAGGCAGTGAGCCTCCATGCCTGGCCAAGTATCTTAATTTGAATCTAGCCTTCCAGGTTGTTATGAAGGTATAGCCATCAAGGAGGAAAATAGAACATTCTTTATTTAACACTTGTGAGATTGTTGAATAACTTCTAACTTTGTAGAGTCATGGTATACGGCGGGCCTTCGATTATACTATTATTCTCAGCCCCATAAATGACCCAGTTTGATTCTGTCATATCTTTGCAGATGAGCCTGGTAAACTCTCTGATCCTCGGTTTCCTCAATAGGAAAATGAGTAATTTTTTTTTTGTTTTGAGGACTTCTTCAAATTAGAACAATAGTGAGTTTGCTCTGTCAGTTCAGTAATTCCTTCATGAGGCATGCTGAGAAACTGACATCAAACAATCCATGTCAAGGGCTTGATAGAATGCCAGGCAGGCCCACAGTATACAGTAGTTCTCATTGTTAGTTTATCCTTTATTTTTTGCCTCTGGCTATCATCTCCCATGATTTTCTTTTTTTTTTTTTTTTTAGTTTTTGGCCAGGGCTGGGTTTGAACCCGCCACCTCTGGCATATGGGGCCGGCGCTCTACTCCTCTGAGCCACAGGCGCCGCCCCATCTCCCATGATTTTCTATATGATATCTCCTACTACTCTTCTGTATTGTTTCCACACTGTTGCTCCCTCCTCACCTGTACCCGCTAACTTCCCCATTCTTTCCCCCTAGTCAAATCTTACCCCTTCTTCAATTGTGATAATAGCTACTGTTGGGCGGCACCTGTGGCTCGTCGAGTAGGGCGCCGGCCCCATATACCGAAGGTGGCAGGTTCAAACCTGGCCTCCGCCGAACTGCAAAAACAGAAAAATAGCCGGGCGTTGTGGCGGGCGCCTGTAGTTCCAGCTACTCCGGAGGCTGAGGCAGGAGAATCGCCTAAGCCCAGGAGTTGGAGGTTGCTGTGAGCTGTGTGATGCCACAGCACTCTACCGAGGGCGATAAAGTAAGACTCTGTCTCTACAAAAAAAAAAAAGATAATAGCTACTGTTCCTTGCATCTTTGCTCTGTTTCAGGCATGCGTTGTCTCAACCCAGTTCTGACACCAACTCAATGAAGTGGGTACTGTTTATTATTCCCCCAAATACAAAGACACTGGGATCTGGTGAGTTGAAGCACTGGCAGCTGGTTAAGTGGTTGGGCCAGCGGGGTGTGAAGCCCCGGAGTCCTGCGGAGTCAGGTCTCCCAAATACCAAGATAGAATCTAGCAGCCTTTGGCTATCCCACTCAATTTCAGTGCACCATCGACCTCTTCTCCTCTAAGACCCCCCCCCATAGTGCGCGCGTGCTCACCCCCGTATCCCCGTCCTGTTGCACACCCCATTAGCTTTAGGGGTTTGTCTGTGGACTTCCAGCCCAAGAGGGTGGGTACTTCGTCTCACGCCACGTTATCCACATCATCCATTCTCCCTTCCTCTCTCGTCTCTTATTTCCTTTTTCTCCTGTTAAATAGTGGCAGTCTAGTCTGTGCCAGGATTTGGTGTTCAAATGTTACCAGCGGAGAGGTCAGAGGAGGATAGAATTATAAGACCGTTTTCTTTTTTCGTTATGCCCTTCTATGTGGCTGACTTTTCTCAAGAGAGCACGCAGGCCCAATTCCTCCAACACACTTCAAATGTGGCATTGCTAAGTTGGTTTGGTCCAAGTAAGGCCCTGTTCCCTTAACTCCCAGCCCCCACGCCTCCTCCACAGTCCCTCAAATCCAGGCCGCCCAGCCCCCTCCGGAAAGGGGAGTTGGGGGCGAGCGCCGAAATCTGAGTGGCTCTTGCAAGCCTCGGTTGCCGTAGAAACCAGCCGCACGGGCCTTGGCGGTCCAGGACACCCTCCTCCCACGACGCAGCCAATAGTCTCAGACTCCATCGCAGGCCTCCCCGCCCCCCAGCTGCCAGGCAGCCCACTGGGTTAGAGCCCTGCCCTCAGCCCAAGGGACTCTACCAATGAGCTTCGACCCTGCCCTCCAGGTCTTCCAAGTGACAAGACTTGATTTTTTTTTTTTAACGACATCTCCAAATTAGCGGGAACTAGCAGTAATACCTCTGTCAGTTGCAGCCCAAAGAATCTTTAGCTGATATTTTATTCTTTTTTTTTTTTAGACACAGGGTCTCACTTTGTCACCCTCAGTAGAGTGCTGTAGCGTCACAGCTCACAGCAACCTCCAACCCCTGGGCTTAGGCGATTCTCTTGCCTCAGCCTCCCGAGTAGGTGGGACCACAGGCGCCCGCCACAACGCCCGGCTATTTTTTGTTGCAGTTTGGCCGGGGCCGGGTTTGAATCCGCCACCCACGGTATATGGGGCCGGCGCCCTACTCACTGTGCCATAGGTGCCGCCCTGGTGTTTTATTCTTTTTTTTTATTTTATTTTATTTTTTATTTTTTTTTGAGACAGAGCCTCAAGCTGTCACCCTGGATAGAGCGCCATGGCATCACAGCTCACAGCAACCTCCAATTACTGGGCTCAAGCGAGTCTCTTGCCTCTGCCTCCCAAGTAGCTGGGACTACAGGCGCCCGCCACAGCGCCCGGCCATTTTTTTGTTGCAGCCAACATTGTTGTTTGCGGGTCCGGGCTGGATTCGAACCCGCCAGCTTAGGTGTACGTGGCTGGCGCCTTAGCCCATTGAGCCACAGGCGCCGAGCCCTGGTGTTTTATTCTTAAGGAGACCAAAACTGTTTAAATTACGTGACAATACATGCCATTCTTTTTTTTTTTTTTTTTTTTTTTTTTTTTTTTGAGACAGAGCCTCAAGATGTCACCCTGGATAGAGTGCGGTAGCATCACAGCTCACAGCAACCTCCAATTCCTGGGCTCAAGCCAGTCTCCTGCTTCCGCCTCCCAGGTAGCTGGGACTGCAGGCGCCCACCACAACGCAGGCCATTTTTTGGTTGTAGCCGTCATTGTTGTTTGGCGGGCCCGGGCTGGATTCGAACCCGCCAGCTCAGGTGTACGTGGCTGGCGCCTTAGCCTGTTGAGCCACAGGCGCCGAGCCTGGTAGCTGACTTTTATTGGATAATCTAATTCCTGGATTCAGAATATATTAAAACTGTAAGATAGGGCGGTGCCTGTGGCTCATTGAGTAGGGCACCGGCCCCATATACCGAAGGTGGCGGGTTCAAACCCGGCCTCGACCGAACTGCAAAACAGAAAAATAGCCGGGCGTTGTGGCGGGCGCCTGTAGTCCCAGCTCCTCCGGAGGCTGAGGCAAGAGAATCGCCTAAGCCCAGGAGCTGGAGGTTGCTGTAAGCTGTGTGACGCCAGGGCAATCTACCGTGGGCGATAAAGTTAGACTCTTTGTTTAAAAAAAAAAAAAAAACAAACCTGTAAGATAATCAAATATCTATTTCTCTTAATACGTGGGGGGAAAATTCCATTTTTTGAGGAAGACTACATAGTGCCTTTGACATTCTGAAGTCTAAATAAAATGTTTATTTTTTATTTTT
>CAUYRH010116100.1:0-11193 GCA_963574655.1 Perodicticus potto
TAAAAATCATAAAGAGGCTGGGCGCCTGCAGCTCAACGGGCTGGGGCACCAGCCACGTACACCTGAGCTGGTGGGTTTGAATCCAGCCAGGGCCTGCCAAACAATGACGGCTGTAACCAAAAAATGGCTGGGCATTGTGGCTGGCACCTGTAGTCCCAGCAACTTGGGAGGCAGAGGCAGGAGACTCGCTTGAGCCCAGGAATTGGAGGTTGCTGTGAGCTGTGATGCCATGGCACTCTGTCCAGGGTGACAGTTTGAGGCTCTGTCTCAAAAAAAATAAAAAATCATAAAGAAACAGTATGTGTGCATTTTCCAAATGACTTTAGATTAGCTTTAAAAAAAAAAAAAAAGAAAGAAAAGGGGAAAATGATTAGTTTAGTTGGCCAAAAATGTATGTCAAACAAAAAGTATGACATAATCCTCTCAACTCTCAACTCTTAGACTCCAAATCTGAGACCTAGAAGAAATCAGAGCAATCATCCAGTCTAGTCTCCTCATTGTTCCTCAGCATTAACTATGTTCACTTACATACAAAATTGCAGTAGAACCTCCATAGTTGACCAACCTCCTTACATTGACCACATTTTCATAGACCGGACATGTCTATATGTACATATCAGTACAGTAGGCCTAGTTCCTTATGCTGACCACCTCTGTATGTTGACTAGTTTGGTACAGTCCCTTGGGTGGTCATCTTACGGATAATCTACTATAATTTGAAACATAACTATTAAGAGTGCAGTATTCAATACTGTGTGATTTTGTTCACACAGAGTTCAAAAACTGACATAACTCATCTATAGCCTTGGAAGCCAGAATATTGGTTATAAAGGAGAAAAAGAACCAGATAGAGGTTCCTGGAAGTGTTCTGTCTCTTCATCTGAGCAGCAGTGAATTAAGCATGTGATACTTGCAATATTTCATCAAGCTCTACATTTATGATCTGTACACCTTTATACGTATGGTATACATCAACTTAGAAGAAGTTTATTTCAGAAAAAAAGAAAATTAATAATCAAATCTAAGTCAAAAGCCAGAGAAATAAAATACCACATTGTTTTCAATCCAATACAATGTTTAATTTAGAAAGACATTAGCCTTCTCTTACCTTTGTAATTTACGCACAGCGAAATTAACTTCTTTGGCTATATGTCTATGAGTCTGACACAAGCATGTAGTCAGACTACTACCATCAAGACACAGAACAGTCCCATCACCCCCCCCCCAAAATTTCCTCACACTGCCTTTGCAGTCAACCCCTGGCCCTGCTTTCAACCCCTAGCAACCATTGATCTGTTCTTGTGATTTTGTATTTTCCAGAATGTCAGATAAACGGAATTGTACGAGTGTGGTCTTTTGAGCTGGGTTTCTTTCATCTAGCATGCTGCATTTGAAATTCATTCATGTTGTCATGTGAATCATTAATTTTCTCCCTTTTACTGCTGAACTTACTTGGATGCATCACAGTTTGTTCACCTACTCACCAGTTGAAGACATTTGGGTTGTTTTCAGTTTTTAATGGTTATGAATAAAATGTGCTGTAAACATTCATGTACAATTTTTATGTGACCAAAACTTTCCTGTTCTCTTGGGACCTAGCAGTGGAATTGCTGTACTGTATGATAAACATATGTTTAACTTTATAAGAAATTGCCAGTGTTCTCCAAAGTGGACATACCACTGGCATTCCCACCAGCAATGAATGAGAATGCCAGCTGCTTTACATCCCTGCCAACAAATAATACCCTCTTTTTTAAAAGTCATTCTAATTGTTGAAGAGGTCATTTCCACAAAAATAATTAGTCCAAGATTCTGCTAAAGGTGTGCATGATAAGTTTGAAATTAAGGAAAAGCTAATATGCATTAATATAATACTGAAAACTGATTGAAAGTATTATATTTCCTTTAAAATAATGAACTTACTTTTGAAATTGAAGCTTTAATCTGAATTTCTTTAATGTGTGAAATTTAAATGTAAAAAATGAGCATAGATACAGAGACTGTGCATAATATATGTAAGAACATTTAAACAAATATTTACATACAAAGTTGAACACCTGAGTAAGACATTGAATATCTGACCCATTTGCGCATTTTGCCCATTTCTCTATTATTATTTTAGAAACCAATCTGAAAGAATTCTTCATATGTTTTATGGAAATCACAATGTTGATTGTCATTATGTTGTAAATAAATTTTTATTTTCACTTTTTAAAGCTTCCTGATACAAAGAGATTTTTTAGTTTGTAGTTAAATTTGTTATTATTTTCCTTTATGTTTCCCAAGTTTATTATCATAATTAGAAAACCCTTTTCCACTCAGAGAGTCTAGGAAAGTTCTCACCAAGACTTCCATTTGTTTTTTTTCTTTAGATTTTAAATTGCAAGCTCGATTTTAAATCCTCAAACACAGTTCTTAAGGAAGATTAGTTATAGTCGTCAATACTGTAGATGAGTGTTTGCAGAGAAGAAAGTGAAGTCATAAAAACAAATGGAAGTGGATCTTTTTATGACTTCACTTTCTTCTCTGCAAACTCTGATCTACATAGAATTAAATTGGGGATCACAATTAAGATTAGGATCTCAACCTACTGAGATTAAAATGAAGTAAGAAAAATTAAAATTTGTAAGGAAAAACTGGAAAAAATTCTTAAAGATTAATAAATTTTTTTTCCAAAAATGATATTTTAAATTTAGTTTTCTTTAAACACTTTCGTAATGTGTTCAAACACTTGATGCCACACTTCAGCTTTACCATTTTTTAAGGGCTTTTATTTTTTTCAGCTTTAATTAAAACTGAATGACTTCTTGGGAAAATGTGATATCAATGTCTGCTCTTAAATATATAAATGTAAATGTATATTTATTTTTATTTGTTTATTTTTTGATATGGAGTCCTGCTGTGTCACCCAGGCTGGAGTGCAGTGACATCATCATAGCTCACTGCAGCCTTGACCTCCAGGCTCAAGTGATCCTCCTGCCTCATCCTCCCTAGTAGCAGGGACTCCAACCTATGCCACTGCCCTCCCTGGCACAGTTTGATTTTGCATAGCTAAGTGGTATCCTAACACCACTTTCTAAAAAAAGAGGAAAAAAACTGGGAAAAATATAAACTCAAATGGCAATAGTTTGACCCCAGTAAATATAAATAATAGTGTTATTCTAAATAAATAAGAATATTCCCATCATTATTAAGTAATTTATATTTTTCCTGCTGAGTTGAAATGCTGCCTTTATTACATTGGTTCTTGGTTTATTTCTAGATTCTCCATGATTTCTCCTTAATCAGTCTATGACAAATGCTTTTATAGCGTCATCACATTACACTTTTAAATTTAAAAGGAGCTAACCATCATTTTTCATATTTTATTGTGAAAATTAGGATAGATACAGAAAGTGTGCATGAGATATATAAGAACATTTAAACTAATAGTTATATATAAAGTTGAACACCTGGGTAAATACCACCCCTGTCAAGCAACAGAACAAAATTTATTTTCTTAAGTTGTCTCCCACAGACTTCCCACTTAAAATAAGAGTTGTCATGTAGTTCTAATGCTCAGGCAACCTGGTTTTCAGTCATTTAATAAAAATTTGAGTGTAAATTGATAATGGAATCGCCAAAGCTTCAGCATGTATAAAATACTTGGTTAATTCTGTTATTTTAAAAAATAAATGGCTTAAGCCAGGAGTGGTGGGTCACACCTGTAATTCTAGCACTCTGGAAGGTCAAGGCGGGTGGATTGCTTGAGCTCAGGAGTTCGAGACCAGCCTGAGCAAGAGCAAGACCCTATCTCTACTAAAAATCTTTTAAAAGCTAGCCAGGAGTTGTGGCAGGCAACTGTAGTCCTAGCTACTCAGGAAGCTGAGGCAAGAGGATCACTTGAGCCCAGGAGTTTGAGGCTGCTGTGAGCTATTATGCCACAGCACTCTACCCACAGTGAAAAAGTGAGATTCAGTCTAAACAAACAAATAAATAAATACATTTTTTAAAATGACTTAAACGTCCTTATTATTCCTTATCACACAAATACGCTCATTATTTCTTATTATACAGAAAGATTTTCCAAGTAAATCCATCACATAAAGAACATTTAAACTTGAGGAGAAACCCTTTCATGTGGGTTCAGAAGCACTTGTTTATTTATAAATAGCCAGAAGTTACTATTTAAACTTAAATTTAAGTTAATTAAAATTAAATAAAATTAAGCATTCAGTTTCTCAGTCGGACTAGCCACATTTCAAATGCTCTTTGAGGGCCACAGGTAGCGAGTGGCTGCCATATTGGACAGTGCCAATAAAGAACATGTCCATTACGCAGAAAGTTTCCTCCAGCAGTGCTGGTTTAGGCCCTCCTTGGCTTCCAAAAACCATTTAAGGTGTCTTAAAACACAAATGTGAGACGTCCTTCACACATACAAAATAACTGCATACACAGTTAAATACATGTACAGCAAAGAGAGATCAGAAATGATGAGAGAGAGAAAAGGAATGTACAAGGAACTGGTGATCATATGTATTTGAACACTGATTCTTGTGCTAATTACTTAATGCACACGAATCTTTGAATGAGTTTTGAATGAATGATGGATTAGCGTTAATTCAGAGAAGGCAAAAGGAAGAGGGGCAGTCTTCTTTTGGCTCAGAGTTCTGTCCTGGAACTGAGCAGCTAGACTGCTGGGAGACATGACATCCACGTAGACCACCTAGAAGCCTGCCCACCTCACTGGTCCCTGGAGCCTCAGCTCCATCAGCCTTCCCCTCTACCCACCCCTCGGTCACATGCAGTGCCTCGAAATGCCTTTGAAGCATTAAATGGCCACTGTCTCCTCTCTCTGACCAAAGCACCCATCATGTCAGCTCTGTCCTCACCTTGCTTCTACTAGTCCCAGTCTTTAATCTTGCAAGGACAGACCTTCAGTTCCCTGCCATTCTCTTGTCTACTGAGTGCACTGCCTTCTTCGGCCAGCCCAGACTCCAGGCATCGCGTCACCCAATCTCAAAACATCTTTCAAATTCAAAAGGAGTATTGTGGTCTGATAATTTCAGAGCACTTTTCACAAACATTTTTAGGGTCCAACATGTGTAATTTAGCAACTTGAAACAAATATCCTTCTTTGAGGAGGTTTTTTCTCTGCCTTTTATCTGTTTGTTTTTATTTTCTTGTGCACTGTACATTTTTCTTTGTTGAACATAAGGTTTGCATTGTGTGTGTGTGGGGGGGGGTGCATGTCCCACCAGATAAAGCACTATGTTAACCTTACTAAAAACTTTGGGTATGTCATTTGTAGGGCAACTGTTTGGAAAAATCTAACTACCATGAACTGAGCTTTCCTGCCCACTGCAGAAGCATCACATTCAAACATGCTGCAAACTTAGAAAGTCGGCTTTAGAGGCAAAGATACCAACCACAAGGGGATAACATATAATTTCACTACGTACTGAATATTGTATTTCCAAATAAGCAAAATGCCACAAGTGGGAAAGAGTCAGAGTCAAAAAAAAAAAAAAAATCCAAATTTCATTAAAATAGTAGTTGCAAACAAAGCTGAATTAACTTTGACAGTCATACTTGCATGAAAACATCTGTTTTTACATGTGTGTCAAGATACTCAAACATCTAAAATTGAAGTATGAATGATCCATTGTTGAATCTGCAAAAGGCAAAGTCCATGTAAATGAAAATACACTATGAAAAAAAGGCGCAAAAAAAAACCTTGAAACTCAAACACAGAGCATGCCAAAGATAGAGGAGAGAACAAAAATCCTGAGGAAGAAAGCAACAAAATGAGAAAAGGCCATTCAATGGGTCAATTCCCACCCCCCAAAAAATAGAAAAGAAGGAGGGATCAGTTAAACAGATTGGGCAGGGAGCTGTGCACCTGGGACTGAGCAGAAGAATTTAACCTTCTATGGTCTCCCTTAGTTTCCTACCAGAGCCACATTCCAAGAAATATTCAGCGTGGTGCAATCCAAGTCCACAGTCCCTTTATCTAGGACCGGAAGAAATCTTCTTGCTGTATGAAGTTTCTGGGGCCGCCATGTCAAGGAGGCATACAAAATGCTAGGAGTTGCTTAAAACAAACAAAATAATAGGCAGATAGTTTTAAAAAGAAGGAAAGAAAACAAGAGATGGAATTCCTTGTAATATCCTCTTCCTGGTCTAAAAGCAATGACCACTTCATCATCACTTACGAGGAAGTGCAAAGAATATAGATTTCAGCCCCATTTGCTTCACAATTTAGGTTAGCCAAAAGAAAAAAGAAAAAAGCAATTACATCAATAATGAAGGCCAGAGAGAGCCCTAGCTCTCCCATTTTCAGCACTGTCTTACGGTGTGATATATGCTGATGGGGGCAGGCATCTCACCCAGACATGGACAGCCAGAAATACAGGACACAAGATCAGCCCATAGGGCAGCTGAAGCTCCTCACTGGCAGGCTGGAAAAGTACTTCCAAGACAGACCCTGGCAAAAAGAGGAAACACCTTCAGAAGCATGGGTTCTGGGTACCAAGACTTCCCACCACTGTATTCAATACCATGTGCCGTTTTTACAGCATGATCTCGTGGCTGAACCAGGTCAAGAGTAAGGAAGCTGTCCCCAGGGTCTGTCTCACATTATGGATGTGTCCCCCTACCTCTCCACACTCTCTGCTTTCTTACTGATCTGTCACATAACAACCTCCCAAGCCCTTCCACAGAAATGTTTATGGCCTGTTAAGTGCAGTCTCTTGCGTCCTGCATTTAAGGCCCTCTGAAGCTTGCAGTGGAAACACTCACTGTTTCCAACTTCCCTTCTCTGTTCCTCTACACCTGCCCTGTAATCCTACTTAGGAGGCAACTTGCTCTTTCCTGAACACACTCTGCACTTCCCACTTTGATGAAGCCATGCTCTTGCTCTGGCAATATGTGAACTCACTGCACTTGAACCTCCTTCCACTTGCCCTTTCAGCTTGTAGCCCCTCCCCCAGTTCTAAAAACATCACCATCCCAATATGAAGGACACAATGCTTCCCTCCAGGAGTTCTGGAACCTTCTGGAACTTACTTCATGTCCTGTCTTCCACCATCCTGAGGGTTGGCTCCTTGAGGACAAGGACAGGCACCAACCTCCATACATGCATACCTTAGGCAGCTAATGTAGTATCTTGCAAATACTGGCTCCTTAATAAATATTCGTTTAAATGCTTAGGCTTGAACAGGATTGAACTGTCAAGTAGGATTTGTGTGGTTGAAGCTTCGGATACCCTGAAGCTACTGTCACAGCATCCCGGAATGCTTATGGCAGAGAGAATTTAAAGACCACTTAGTTGACTCTCCTGTTGTGCAAAAGGAGGAAACGCAGGGTTGGGGAAATGATTGATGTGCCCAAGGACACAAGCAGAAACAAAAACCAGAGACTGAGAACAAGTTCCTAGGACTTGACTCTGATAATCGTATTGAATATTAAGGCACAAAATCAAGGTTAATTTTAGAATAACAATTGAGGAATCATCTGATTTCTCAGCAATATATGGAGAAGCTAACTGGTCACAAGTATTATACTAAATGTCCAAGGGATAGGGACCACTGAGAGCCCCTGAATATCCCCCGTCTATAAATATAAAATCAAAAGGTTGTTATTGTCTTTAGAAAGCAGAAAGTAGACAATCACTCGCCCAAAATCCCACATGGAAAGGCATGGGACCAAATAGATCCTCCCTCTCTAATTGTTTCTTGGTGATTTTAGTTAATCGTATTTCCCCTGTATGTGCAAATTTCACCTTTATTCCTCCATTTATTCTCCTCTGTGTCTTTTGAAATAAAAGTTTTTGTTTTAAATCAGTGCCTGTATTGCTGTCCACTTTTTACCTGTTCTGATACTTGTCCTGGTGATAGCTACATACTCTAAAGCTGCTGTCTTTGACGTGGGTGATGAATAAGACTCAAATTTCTAACATTATGAGGTTTATAATGGGTCATTTCAATTTAGAAAAGATACACTATCTTCCTAGCTTCCAGAAGAAAGAAGGGAATATACAATAATGATTTTTAACTCCCAATCCCCTTCCTTTTAAATTTTTTCAAATTTACTATCTCTTCATATAATAAAGAACTGTCTGCTTCTTAAAATGTACCCTCAATTAGACATACATAAAGCAACCTTCATTACACATAATTCTTCACTCTTCTCACTTTTGTTTCATTTTAACTTCTTCAACAGACATGAATGCTTTTTCACACCACAAGGGCTGCTACATGAGCAGTGTTACTTCCTACCAGGACATAGTTTCGCGTGTGTATGTTATTTAGGAGGCAATACCTCATGCAAAACAAATCACCTTCATAAAGCTGACATTTTATTCTTTGAGCAATCCTAGTAGCTCAAATATCCAACCATATCCCAAGCATGGGACATCACACAGAACGTCAGAACTCCAGCCAAGCCTGGGTGGAGAGGGGTAGGTCAGAGACAGTCTCAGTCATATTTTCAATTTTCATTTCTTCCATTGGCATGTGTCCTAAATGCTATTTAATATTAGTTAGGGCCAATTTTCTTTGTTTCTGGGAAGATATCTAATGTGTACCCAACATGAATTTCATTCCTTATAAGAGGAAAAATAAGAGTTTGAAGGAAGTAAGAATAATCATCTTCATAGATTCAAAAGTAAACAGCCCTGGATTTATCACTGGAGCAGGGGTTTTCCCATCTAAGAGTTTTTTGGCTGCTGTGCCTTCAAGCAGAAAATACAGAAGTGGAGAGATATCGTACAGCATTTATAAAAAATAGAAGAAGGTTGAACATGGCCAAAGATAAATAAATAGGAAGCAACAGATCCTTTAACCATCTGGATCTATGCTTCTCAAAGAACAGGTGTTTAAATCTGTTACATACAAATTGACAAATATTGTCTGCTTGCTTTTGCCCAGAAAATACATCTCTACTAGTTAAGATTCTCCAGGGAAACAGAACCAGTAGGATGTAGGTAGACAGATAGATACATAGATAAATTGATTGATTTTAAGGAATTGGCTCATGTTGATTAGTAGGGTCTGCCAACCCTGAAATGTTCAGGGAGCCCGCAGGATTAGCCACCTACAAACAGTTGATGTAGCTTGAATTTGGAGGCAGAATTCCTTTTTCCTCAGACCACTTCAGTCTTTTTCTTAAGGCCTTCAATTAATTAGACAAGACCTACCCACTTTATGGTCAGTGATCTGCTTTACTGATTTAAATGTTAATCTCATCTAAAAAAATACCTTCACAACAATGCCTAGAGTGGTATTTGACCAAATACCTGGGTACAGTGGCCTAGCCATACTGACATCATATGCTCAATCTGAGGTCCTCTATAAGAAAACTAAAACGGAATTATCTTTTTTGTAATATCTTATGTATTCAAAATATTTTAAATCTTCATTTCAACCTTTTAAAACACTATGGCATGGGTGGCACCTGTGGCTCAAGAAGTAGGGAGCCGACTCCATATACCCTGGGGGTGGCAGGTTCAAGCCTGGCCTTGGCCAAAACTGCAAAAAAAAAAAAAAGAAAGAAAGAAACACTATGGCATGAAAACGTGAAATTGGAACCTCTTGAAAACTGGAAAAAAGTAGGCCCCCTTTCAAAAGCTTAAGTCCTTTGTCTGGAATCTGTTTTACAACAATTGTGGCAGTTAATGGTTCAACTTCACCTGCTTAATCCATCAGATGCCAGAAAAGTGTAAGACTCATGGTTCTCTTTCAGATACACCTAATCATTGTTTGTAACACTGTGTCTATGGAGAAATACGTTCTAAGCCAGAAATCAAAACGCCAGTGATTCCTGCCTGTGCCAGTATTCTCATAAATTAGTTGTGAACAGAGATTCAAGATGAACAGAAATGGGAAGAGAGATTATGCTGTTGGTTGCCCATAATTTATTTGCTCTCTACATTTTCATAGTCATGAAAAGCACTCTACATTTTTATTAGCTGATATTCTCTGACCCAAATGATCCTGGTACCCAGGCATTCATCCCCAGGTGCAAAGGAAAAGTATTGTAGAAGAAAACCTTCAATTATACCTGTTTCCATGTCAAGGTTGTTTATTAAACAAGGGCCAGCCTGTGTAGATGAAAGTGGAAGAGTAATTTAAAATGCTAGACTAGAAGCAGAAGTTATGATGTGAAAATCAGAGTTTATTCTTTGGTCTTTGAATACTTATATTTTCATTTTAACTTTTTAATTTTTTAAACTTTTTTATTTTTTTGACACGAGGTATAGCTCTGTCTCCCAGGCTAGAGTGCAGTGACATCATCATAGCTCACTGCAATTTCACATTCCTGGACTCCAGCAATCCTCCTGCCTCAGCCTCCAGAATAGTTGAGCCTATAGGTACACACCAGCAGGCCTGGCAAATTTTTGTACTTTTTGTAGAGACAAGGTCTCCCTCTTATCCAGGCCAGTCTCAAACTCCTGGGCTCATGTGATCCTCCCGCATCAGCCTCAAAGTACTAGGATTACAGGCAGGAGCCACCACACTCAGTCCTTTGAATACCTAAAGGCATGGAAATAAGGACAGAAGATCTAAATCCTGTAATAGAAAGGGAAGTCTACACATCCCCCCTGTGTACAAACATAGTTAACCTGTTTCTAGGATTGAGCCAGAAATAAAAGCTTCCAAGATGATAAGGGCAGCAGATACAATGCTATATATTTATAAAATCCCATTTTATTTTCCTTTTCTAGGCTCACATTTCCAGCCTCCTAGCAGTTAGGGAAGGGTGACTGGTGTTCTTCATGGGGAGTTGTCAGAAGTTTTAAAAAAGGTAACCCTCTTCACCCTGACTGGCAGGCTTGCCCATGATCTGAAATCTCCCTTTCTTGGCAATCTCAAGAACCACATATTTATGACTGCAGTGTCACTAGATAAAGGGACACTGGATCCCCAGACTCTGCTTGATATGGAGCCATCAAAGACAAACATCTGACCAGCATACCAAGAGGAAGAAAAATCCTTTATGGAGGGAAGCCAGTGAAATCCACAGATTTTTTACTAGACAGCATAACCTATCCTGTCCCCATAGAATACATCACTTTTTTTTTAAATACATGTATTTTATTATTCTTCATTACATTATTCCCCCCCCCCACCCGTCCGTGATAAGACAGAATTGATTTACAGAAAAGAATACAGAAAACACCAAAGCTCCTGGTAGTGGGAGAGATTTCAAGTA
>CAUYRH010116102.1:0-20159 GCA_963574655.1 Perodicticus potto
TCCACTTCCTTTGTAAGGAAACGACATTACTCTAATGGATCACAAAGATTTGGAACTAGACTGAATATTCTTTAAAGAAGTCAGCAATTGCAGAAGTGCCACAGAGAGCCTGAAACCAAAGCTGTTTCTTTAACGAGCCCTTAGATCAGAGTACTGCGTGCCAGGTACTGCTTTCAAAGCTTCCACAAACAACTCATTTTATTCTCACAACAACCTAATGAGACGGACACCGTCATACCCATTTCACAGATCAAGAAACCAAAGCACACAGAGGTTAAATAAGTCGCCAAGGTCACACATCTAGCAACAGGCAGTCATAACTCGATGCCAGAGTTGAGTTCCAGAGTTCATGTGCTTACCTGATACCCCGGCCACTCCTCGGTCTCTAACTGGCACTACTTTCTTCTTTCTGTTTCTATGTTAACAAAGAAAGAGTTGGGAGAAAAATTGATCTTAAAGTCTGTGATGATTCTTTCTTCCACAAACCAGCTGGAAACTAAGGATGAGAACTCTGTATCCACCACACACAAGTGAAGGTGACCTGCCTGGAGTGGGCAATAGCAAATGTACAGTGAATGCTGAGAGAAAGAAAAACAAACATTGTACATTTTATTCTCTTAAGAGCTCTATAGGTCAAGATGAGGATAGAGAGAAGTAAAGAAAAGAAATGACAATACAAGAAAATCTTGTGACAAATATAAACAAATTACAAAAAAAAAAGCTTTCAGTGACATGCTAATCAAAATGATTACCTAAGTACCCAGATTAAGAAAAACCTTTTAGCAATAAACAGATAGTCTGCACTTAAAACAACTTTATAAAAACTATTTGAAAAGAACAAGAAAAAGAACCTCTAGAAAAGTGAAGGCAGGTTTACACCTTCCGGCAGCAATTCTCAGGGTGGCTGCGAGAAGACAATCCATGTGATTACTTGGCTGAACCCTTCACAACTTATCTCTCACACAGATTCGGCATCCAGAAATCCCTGGTAACAAGGCCCAGGTCTGCTCAGGATACCCGTCAAGTCCTTTCAGACAAGTCTACCACCAGGGACAAACAGAAATAGGCAGACCTTGTTTTTCCTATCTGTAGCGACACCTAGTGCCAAGAAACCAAAACGCACCCTACAGACAACCATATCCCAATTATTACCACATTAAACGCTTATTATCAAATAGGAATGTGTACATAACTCCAACTAAATAGCTTTTTCCATAACTGGGATTGCCAATTGTCTTCTAATCCAAAATTTAAAATATCTTGTAAGATTCACGCATTGAGAAGATATACTCATTTGGTTAAGGTAAAGAAATCATTTCGGTTTCCAATGTTTTTATTTATTTTTAATGCAAACATATCTTCACTAACAGCAGACTGGGATGGTAGAATATTCTACAGACATTAAAATACCTCCTGTTAAATTGAACAAAAAGGACTCTGGCTTGATGTAATAATAAATACAAGCCATTTATTCAAAATCAACTTTTAAAATCTCCGAAAAAGAATAATTTAAATGCAAATGAAGCCCATCACGGAATGGTTTCTGACTTAGGTATACCATGTGCTAAATCGTGCCTCCAAATTTTACATCTTAAAATTAGATTATAAAAGATGAAGGCTAGACATATCCTCTTCATCAGAGTGAAGTACCATTTTGGTTCTGAGAATATAGGTGTTTGGATGCCATTTTTAAAGATGAATAAAGCATAATTATAGAGCATTGGATGGGGAGCAGGAAAACAGGATTAGCCTGGTTCTACCTCTAGAACTTTGAGACCAAGTTATTTAATTTGTCTTGGCTTCAATTTCTTTGTTTAAAAGAAGAAGAGGTTGAGAGAACAAAGGAAGAGTTTAGCCTAAACTCTAGATTCTTTTTTGAGTCCCTTGTTCTAGTCTGCGTTTTAGGAACAAGGTGATCTCTAAAATCTCTTTAAACATCTCTTAAACTATTTAAACCACACACAACACCATAGCACTTTGAGGAAAACGGTCTAACGGTGCTAAGACACATTAAGACTCAAGCAGTAAAGCAGGGTTGGACTTGAAACTGGTGCCGGGTGTCCAATCTGCAGCCCATAAGGTCATATGCTAATTTTGCGAGGACTTTCTTTGCTTATCTGTGGTGTCAGATATCACCAAAAGTACGCACCACAGACCTTTTTTTGCTAATCAGCTTTGATTAGTGTTGGTGCATTTACTGCGTGGCCAAGACAACTCTTCTTCCAATGTCTTAGGCAGAGGTGAAAAAAAGGTTGGACACCCCTGCAAGATCTCTTTAAGATGATGACTCCTGATCTGGATCAAAGATGTATTAAATCTTATCCACTGTGACCCTGTACTTTCTAAGGAAAGAAAGCTGATTAGCCAAGAGAAAAGGAAAAAAAAAGTCTGTGCATACATTTTGTGGTTGCTAAAACCACGGATAAGCAAAAACAGTTCTCATAAAATCAGCAAGCAGCCTGTAGGCTGGACACCCTTTTAAGCCTTTTAATATACAAAGTTTCAATTCCCCACTCAAAGGGAACAACATGGATATACAGCACACTTCCTGGGTGAAGGAAAAATTACAACCTGGAGTTTATTTTACAAATGTAAACAACGTCACATATTATACGTGTACACTCACGTTAATGTGAAATTTAAAAAAAAAAAAAGTTTCAGAAATCACATCATTTAAGTGGGCTTAATTGCTAAACCAAGATGTTCATGCACATTCTGGGTAAATGAGGTTTTGCCAACGGAGTTAGGTTTAGGTCTTTGTTCAGGTTACAAGGAATGTTTGTTGAAGAAGTTTTCTAAGATGGAGAAAGAATTCTAAGTAATTCGAAATATGCCTGTGGTTTTCTACAATTATGCTTGTTACTCTCTCACTGTGCAAAAAGAGCTCCGAGGTGGCTAAAAAGAAACAGCCATGGCTTGGAGGCAATAGCTAAAAAGAGGCATAAGGGAGTGGGGGAGCGGGCAACCAGCATAATGAGGAGTCAAACTCTAGAAGGAAGAAAAGAAGTGAGGCAGGCTCAACCCCCAAGCCCCACCCACGGCTGGGAGGCTCCAGAGCACTGCAGAAGGCCCTGCTGGGTATCTGTGATGAGCTGGTGACGGAGTGACAGTTCTCCAAGATGACGGGGAGGGGGGGAAATGGGGGGGGCACAGGCAGTAAAGCGAGCAGGAGAAAGCTAAAGGAGAGCCCAGTGCTGAGGATGCTACCCTGGATGACAAGGTCTGGAGGTGATCTCTGGAAAAATGACACTAATTAAAAATAACAGAAAAATCCAAAATGAAACAACGATGTGATAGAACTAGATGCCCACCAGAATGCCTCAAATAGGAAACAAACGAACAAAACCCTCCGTAAATGTTGGCGATGCGGTGGAGCAACTAAAAGCCTCATGTAAATGGTACAACCACTTTGACAAACTATCGTCGGTGTCCACGAAAGCTGAACATACGTAATCCCCTCTTCTCTGTAGTTTAACTTTCCAAGATTTCAGTTACCCGCAGTAAACTGTGGTCCAAAACTGTTAAATGGAAAAATCCCAGAAAGAAACAATTCATAAGTTTTAAATTGCACACTATTCCAAATAGTGTGACGAAATTTCTCACCTTCTCACTCAGGAGAATCCCCTTTGTCCAGTGTATTCATGCTACTCAAGGGTTGGTCCCAGATCATGGGGAACTATAGTACTTGTGTTCAAGTCACCCTCATTTTACTTAAAAACAGCCAGCCCCAAAGCACAATAGTAGTAATGCTGGCATATTATTATAATTTACTTTATTTTATTATTATTGTTTTTTTTCTTATTTTCTTATTTATTTTTTTATTTTCCTGTCCGAGGGGACCTTTGCTCCCACTCCTGACAGTCTTGACTCTGATGCCTCCATCAGCCCAGCCACACGGGCACTATCTGCTGCTGCGCACTACCCAGCTCTGCCCAGCTCTCCGCCCTCCCTGCCCACCTGGTGATTTTCACCCAAGGATGCACGACCCCCAGGCCAGCCCATCAGAATCGTCTTTCGGGGTCCTCAATCTTTTCATTTGCCCTTAGGACTTAGGATTCTTGCTGTTTAGTTTGTGCGGGCAGAACTCTGCTCACCCCTCTGATGTTTCCATAGGCCGGCCTGGGGGTCTATGCCCGCAGGCCTCCCCCCCTCGGGTGAAATCCACGCCCCCATCCCCAGTAAGAATCACCGCTGTGGACAGCCACCTCGACTCCCTGTGTGTCACTCCTGCTTCACACCTCTGGTCTTCCAGTGGTTGCTGCCTACTCTCAGAGGTCTCCCCCAGCCTTCGCTGGAGGCCTGGAATTCTCCACCTGGAAACACCTCCTTCCTTCCCCTGTTTCATTCACTGATAGCCCCTGACTCGTCCTAGACATTTCTTGGGCGACTTCTCTCAGTGCGTCTTCCTTTTGTATCCTCAGTTTTCCCAACTCCTAGTTAACATGAACGTAACATTTATGCTTTTCTCTCAAGGATTTCAGTCTTCCTGCCCATTCCCATTTACACTCTCCACTCTCTCCTTGGAACCACTTCATTCCCTTAGGTATTCTTTGACCTAAATGTCTGAAATATCAGTCCATTTTTTTCTGTTGGCATTTTTATCCCTGTGTTGTACCCTCTTTTATCCTTTTCAAACTCATTGTGAGGGTCAGAACAGTGCCGTTTTTGCCAATGGTATATTTTTACTTACTTCACTTCATAGATCAACATGGTGAGTGCTTTTGCCAGCTTAACCCAGCCCCAGTTTCTCCTCATTACAGCTCTTGTTTTCTGTATTTCCTGTTTCTTTCCATGACATCCTTACACCCAGTTCTTCCCCTCCTTGGTTTCTCTTGTCCAAACTTTCTCTGAGAGTTTTGTAAATGATGTCTTGTAAAGATATAGTTTGAACACTTATCCCCTCTATGAACTCTGAGATATTGAAGCTACCCATGCTCTTATGCAAATTTCATGCTCTGTACAATGTTTCTCTTAAATTTTCTATCCTTAATGTTTATATACTCTGGCAAATGGGAAAAAGTCCACTTTCAGGATCCCCTTTGTTACTGCCCCCTCCTTTTATCACCATCATGCATTCGTTTTACTTCACTCTGATCTTTTCATTATCATCATTCATACTATGATTTTCCTCTCTATCCCTGTTTTTTCTCAGCACTATCAATTAGGACATTTTCTTTCTTTTTTTTTTTGGCAGTTTGGCCAGAGCCACGTTGGAACCCACCACCCTGGGTATATGGGGCCAGCACCCTACTCACTGAGCCACAGGCACCACCCAGGACATTTTTTTCCATAGTTTTAGTTTTTCTCAGAGACTCCTTTAGTGTTACATGGACTTGTTGGCACATCCTTTTTGTACCTCTTTTGTCCTCTTTGACATTTTGAAACTCTACCTCCTCCCTCACTGTCTTGTAAGTTGTTTATTACTATTGTTCACATGCCAGGAACAGTGTTTTCTAGAAATGGATGTGTACATTTCAATTTCATTCCATGGTGCTCCTTCCATTCTCTTAGCTTGATTCCTCTTTACCTATTTCTCAGCCTTTCTCTCTTCCTTTTTGTGGCACTGTATTTAAATATACAACTTAATCTGTTGCTTGCACTCTGCCTTTTTCTAAAATTCTACTCTGATACATATAGTTGCCTTCTGACTTGCTTCTTTCCCTCCTTCACTCTTTTTTCTTGC
The DNA here is from genome assembly GCA_963574655.1 of Perodicticus potto. Classification (NCBI taxonomy): domain Eukaryota; kingdom Metazoa; phylum Chordata; class Mammalia; order Primates; family Lorisidae; genus Perodicticus; species Perodicticus potto. The sequence continues at coordinate 5,684 of CAUYRH010116102.1, forward strand.
AATATCTTTGGCCCATCTTAATCCTCTGTCTCTTTCCTTATGCTCTTCTTCTTCTGACATCACTGTTTCCTTATTGTGAAACTGATTAGCCCTATATTTAGTTAAGTTATTCTGCTAGGATATCAAGTCCATATAGTGCTCTTTTTAGGTAGTTTCTATCATTTGTATTTTTTCCTTATTCCATTTGATACAATTATGGTGGCAAATCTTATTTTTTAGTATGGCATCATGCATGACCACCTTTCTCATGTAAAGGTTAATTTAAAATTGCTTTTCCCCTCATCTGCTATGGAAAAACATATTTTTATTAGCCATCTATATGCTATGTATCACTCTTAAGCATTCACTAGTATATTCCTATCAGATACCTATTTTTGTTCTACATTCATTGCTCAGTCTATTTCTGCATTTCTTCTTTTCTGCATACTGTGCTGAAATTGCTTTGCTTCTCTATTTGTTCCTTGCTAGGATTCCTGCCACTTGCCTTATTTATGTCCAGTTCACTGAATATGTATCTAACCTTTCTATCACCTCCTCTTTTTCCTAGATAGCACCCTTCATTTTTCATTACCACTTTATCTTCTCCCTTTCTTCAAGAATTACCTACATAGTCCTCTTCCAGATTTAACTGCTTAATAATTACAAGTGATTTTCATTATCCTTTGTGCTCGGTAGTAAACATTTACATTGCATTGTCTTGAATTTGAAAAAGCACTCATCTACCTCCATTTTAAAAACCCAACATATTTTATCAATCATTACTAGAATCCTATGATGAAAAACTTGTATTTCTTATAGAAAGGCATTTTAAAGAACAATTACCTGGTTATTTTACATAATTCATTCATTAGCAGACATGTCTGTATGTAGTACAAAACAATCCTATCTACAATAAAGATTATAATCCCATTTACCTTTCATACTGCAAGGAACAATAAAATGTTATCAGGATAAATAACAAATACAGATACATTTTCACTTTTCAAATGAAATATATGAATAAATAATTATGAATGTTCACTTACCAACTGACAAGTTGCTTGAGTTGTCACACTCATCTAGTGAGGAGGATGACAGGAGGGATGCACAGCAGGTTTGCATCCCGGACGTAAGCACAGGGAGTAAGCCTATCCCTAGAAGAGCTATGACCATGCAAAACACACCACTTTGTGCCAACTTGTTGCAAGGTAAAAGTTTTTGTTTTTTAGCATAAGAATGCTAACTCATTATACCACTTTTTCCAAGCACATGGTGTTATATGTATAAAAACTCTTCATATGGGCAGTGCCTATGGCTCATCGAGTGGGGCGCCAGCCCCATATACCGAAGGTGGCGGGTTCAAACCCGGCCTCAGCCGAACTGCAAAACAGAAAAATAGCCGGGCGTTGTGGCGGACGCCTGTAGCCCCAGCTACTCAGGAGGCTGAGGCAAGAGAATCACCTAAAACCAGGAGTTGGAGGTTGCTGTAAGCTGCGTGATACCACGGCACTCTACAGAGGGGCGATAAAGTGAGTCTCTGTCTCCACAAAAAAAAAAAAAACCTCTTCATATGAACAATCATTTACACAGTATGAGCAGAGAGGTTGTAATACCTGCCTTCCTCATTGTAGTCCCAGTGATATTTACCATTTTGTACCTTGCATATTACAAACAGCCTAGTTCATACATACTGTCTCTAACCAAGCACCTTCTCCTCCCCCATCTCCTTTCTTCTCTCTTTTTTTTTTTTTTTTTTTTTTTGAGACAGAGCCTCAAGCTGTCTCCCTGGGTAGAGTGCCGTGGCATCACAGCTCACAGCAACCTCCAATTCCTGGGCTCAAGCGAGTCTCCTGCCTCTGCCTCCCATGTAGCTGGGACTACAGGCACCCGCCACAATGCCTGGCCATTTTTTGGTTGCAGCCGTCATTGTTGTTTGGCGGGCCCAGGCTGGATTCGAACCCGCCAGCTCAGGTGTACATGGCTGGCGCCTTAGCCCGCTGAGCCACAGGCGCCGAGCCTCTTCTCTTTTTAAATACAGTTCTTCCCTGTTGCCTTTCTTACTTTCAGGCAGTCTTAAGGTTATCTTGGCCAATTTACCACCACACTATTGGTAGGTCATAACTCCCTTAGAATAACTACCGGTCTATACCTTAACATTCTACCTATCACTCACCTACAGAGTCTATTATAAATCAATGAATGCTAGATTATTCTCTTGAGATTTACTTTATCATAATCCCTAACCAGCCCTCAACCCCTTAATAACACTCCTTTCTTCTACACAAAAAACAACCAGTCCACACCTAAATATCACTGTAGGTGTATTTAACATTTCCACCAGTGCTTCCTGAGTTTATCTTAATTCATGTCCTAACTTTCCCTAGCAAGCAATCACTTAAATCATAAATTTCCCACTAAGATCTCAAGTACCCAACTTTCAACTCTTATTCTTTTTCAGGCCCCTGATCTTCTCCCATTCTATGTACAGTTCTTCTGAGATCTGACAGTTCTGTTTCTTTAATTCACACCTGATCTTCTTGTCATTTCACCTACCCATAGCTGCTCTCTAATTCAGTGTGCCCCTTATTCACTTGCTAGCCTCTATTTTTCTTCTGTAGTTACCTTGGGCTTAAGGATGGAGCAATAGCCATTTCTCCCATCAATATCTGCAATTATTATTTGACTATCATTGTCTTTCCATCTACAAACAACCTGAGCATTGCCCTTCTACTTCTCTCTTCCAAGTTTTTTTTCTCCTTTTCCTTACATTTCCTCCAACATTCCTTCTTTCCACTGTATCATTTAATAGACTTAATTATCTCTTTTAGAGATGTAAACTCTTGATATTTGGCACTCACTATTCAGCCTTCTTCCATCTTATTCCTCTCATTCTGTATTGAATCTGTTTCCACCCTCCATTCAGTCTGGACTTTGCTAGGTTTCCTACTCTGGCCCATTTTAAGTCCATTGCACTAACCTCTCATTCTACTGACTACACCTATTATCTCAAATCTTTTTCCAACAAAGCTTTATAGGCAACATATCATATTCCAATTCTGATTTTGTAATATTCTTGCCTCCCTCTTTCCTACTTTGGTTGATACCTGGCTTAACATATAGCTACACTGAACTTCCAGTTCTGATGTCTCAAAGCTCCTCATCCTGGCCCTCCTAATACCCTTCCTTATTTAACATTTTGCAAAACTGCAATGCTCCTCACCCCATCCTAAATCCTATATCCCCTGTCCTTAAATTCCAGCTTCAGTTTTCCTGTTTTTCCTTTCCTTTTTTTTTTTATACATGTCTGAATAGCTACTCTCACAGTCTACCATGATACTTCATTTCTTTTTTTTTTTCTTTTTTTGAGATAGAGCCTCAAGCTGTCACCCTGGGTAGAGTGCTGTGGCATCACAGCTCACAGCAACCTCCAATTCCTGAGCTCAAGCGAGTCTCCTGCCTCCGCCTCCCAAGTAGCTAGGAATACAGGCGCCCACCACAACGCCCGGCCATTTTTTGGTTGCAGCCGTCATTGTTGTTTGGCTGGCCCAGGCTGGATTCGAAACCGCCAGCTCAGGTGTACGTGGCTGGCGCCTTAGCCCGTTGAGCCACAGGTACCGAGCCTGATACTTCATTTCTGAGCAGATTTTAATATCACACCTCATCAAGTCCTTCCTAGTTTCTTTTTTATTATTTGCTCTATCATATATATTAATAATCAGCTTCCGTCTGTAATCACAGTGATGGATATTTTACTCTTCTCTTGAGGTGTACTCCCTTAACGATACCCAACCACTTCTCACCAAACACAGATCATCCTCTCACAGAATAAACTACCCACTTATGCTCTCTAATTGGTCAAATCATTGTCTTTCAGTTTGCTATCTATGGCTATTTATCAAGATTCATCCTACCCCTGGCATCATGAGCAAATAATCTGTTCTCTAATTCCCATTCCTGTGTAGGCCCTTGGAATTTATTAGACGCACTATTCATTACTGTTGGATCTTCCCATCCAGTTTGACTAGTTAGACCCATTTTAAGATCTTACCTGATTTTCCATTCTAGATCTCCTTTTCTATACATCTGATTTACCTCATTGCCATTCCATCTACTCCTAACTCTTCTCTATCTCATACACTGGCCCTATACTCAGCTAACAGAGTCTCTTTCTTCTTATTCCATCATAACTTTGCTACAGGTGTGGTGTCTTAACATACAGTTAGTATCTGCCATTCTCCAGTCATCCCTTTACGTTAGCAGGACCCCTCACTTTGGTCTTCCACTCCTTTCCTCCTTGTTCTTTATTTTGCCGTAGAGAATCATGCTGCCTTATCTTCTACGTCCCTGCTCCTTTCAACTACTGCCTACACATCAGTCTTATAGTTCCATGGTTTCTTCTAAAGACTCCCTCCTGTTGGATACCCAGTGCTCAAGCTACTGCTATCTCTCTTGTGTCCTACATGCTTAGCTGCATTTGTTTGTACTCTCGATTCTGCCTACACTTCCATTGGATTCTTGCCACCTATCACTATATTGACCACATCCATTGCTTCTAGTATTTTTTCCAACAAGGCTCCCTAGACAGCCAAACCTCATATCCCACTTCTTACTTTGTGATGTTCTTCCCTCACTTTCCTTGTTAACACACAACGCTGACCAATTTCTAATTTCCTACTGTTCCCACTGAGCCCTCTTTAATGTGTCCTTCTGCATTTGTTGTTTTTCTACACTGCATATTGTACCCTGTCTTCATTCAGCATTCTCCTTTTTTAGCATCTAACTTCTGTCTTTCGCTCTCTCCTAATTCATTGTTTTTTGTTTTTTTTTGCACAAGTTACTCCTCTCACTTTTGACAAATCCTAACAGGTTTCCTTAGTTTCTGAATGCATCTTTACTGTCCCCCCTTTAGAACATCCTTCCCAACTTCCCTTTGAGGTCTCCCCTGTGTAACTTAACCTTTCATGCTCTCCATTTGGTCAGTGAACCTCATTTTCCTTTTGAGGTTTTCTCCCCTCATGTCTCCACTCTCTCCCTCACTCAAAACCTGGCCCAGTTTTCTATTCTTTAGATAAGTTTTCACCTTAGCATCTAATCTGGCCCTTCCTTCCATACTTTGATCCAAGTATGGTACTATATGCCTCTAGCTAGCAGTGACAATTTTTTCATCAATATTAAATGATGTCTTCTCATCTTGCGCAATTTTAACTTCACCATTTTACTCCTTTTTCCTAATTTTGTCTTATAAAAATTCTACCTTATATTCAGCCTCTTTCTTTCATTCACAGACTGTAGATGCCATTGTTTATCTAGAAGATAGTACTGAATAAACAGACTCCTCATAATAGCACTCACTCTTCAGACTGCACACTGGATGTTAGGTCTAGCTCACGTGGCCTCTTTCTGTTCTCACTCTTCCACATAGCTCCCTGAACCTTATTTAGCCACATTCTCTCCTTGTCTTTTCCTGAGTGGTTGTGACCTGATTAACATAAAACCACTCTACCTTGGGTGGCGCCTGTGGCTCAAAGGAGTAGGGCGCTGGCCCCATATACCAGAGGTGGTGGATTCAAACCCGGCCCAGGCCAAAAACTGCAGAAAAAAAAAAGTAAACCACTTTACCTGAGTTGCTTCTCTCCCACAGCCCAGCATTCCTTATCCTATCACTCTTTAATGCCATTGGTCATGTTAATGTACTGTGAATTCACCCCTAGCCTCATTCATTCATCCCTTTCCCTTTTGTAGCCTTTATCTCCTACTCTCCTATCCTTTCATACAAGCCTCCCCAGTTGCTTCTCTAATTTTCAGGCAATTCTAACACGACAGTTGGTAGCAAAGGCTCTTTATCAAAATTATTCTTGATCTGTTTTCATCTAAAGCAGTAGTTCCCAAACTGTGCCCTGAGTTTTGATTCAATAGGTTTGGGATAGGGGAAAAGAATTTATATTACAAAAAAACTCCTGGGTAATACTATGTAACACATTTTAAGAAACACTGCTCTTTACTTTCCTCTCAACCAAGTCTTTTGTTGTTTTTTTTTCCTAAGTCTTTTAGGAGGCCACCATTAGGCAACTGGGGCTTCTTTTTCAAGTCTTTTAATTTAAAATTTCTCACCAAAGAATGTAGAGCTAGTCTTCTCTTATTCCTGTTCAAGCCTTTACTTCTCTCACAAACACTAGCCATTACGATCTGGCCTTACACCCGACATATTTGACCAATTGGGACATGCTGAGATCTGACGGGATTCCCTATTCTGGGAAAATTTATGGTCCTGTGGTCTTTCTCATAACCATGCCTCCTACTCAGAAACATTCTCTAGTTTAGACAGTGGTCCTTTTAGCTTTAACTCCTCTTCTTCCATTTTGTTGGCCCAAATATGGGGCTTCCCCTCTCCAGTCAGTCCTGTCATTCTTCACATAACCACTTCCTCTGAGGTTGATCTTCCATTCCTTTTCTCCTTCTTACTATCTTGCCCTAAAGAAATATGTCACCTTATCTTCAACCTCCCTGCTTTTAGCTGCCATCTATGTTTCATTCAGATGGACTCAGTCTCCTCCTAAACAGCACTTCCCAGCCAGGTTCTTTCCATTCTCTATAGAGAATCTTCACACAAAGAGTAACTTCTGAGAGAAACCTTAATGCAGCGCTTACACTATATTAACTTGTTATCTCCCTTAGGTGATTCGCCCTCCTGTATCTTAACTGTATATAGTGTCCATAAAGTCCATGTACAGTTTTTTTTTTTCAATTGCACACAAACTTTAAGGATACACTGTATAGTATAATTTCATCTACCATCTGTACCTGGAAATACCAAATGAAGTTTTACTCTTCAATTGGCTTCCCAACACAATCTCCAGCCACTCATCTCCCAATATTATCCATTCTACAGACTACGCAAAGATCTGTCCTGGTGTCTTTAAGGTTGCTGCCTGCCTCCCTGGCTTTTTATCAGGGTTCATCTTAATCCATCTCCTTCTGATCCTGCTAATTAAAAGCTCTGTCATGGGCAGCGCCTGGGGCTCACCGAGTAGGGTGCCAGCCCCAGCCAATCTGCAACAAAAAAATTGCTGGGCTTTGGGGGGGCGCCTATAGTCCCAACTACTCGGGAGGCTGAGGCAGGAGAATTGCCTAAAGCCCAGAAGCTGAAGATTGCTGTGAGCTGTGACGCCACAGCACTCTACCAAGGGCAGCAGAGTGAGACTCTGTCTCTAAAATAAATAAATAAATAAATAAATAAATAAATAAAAGTCTGGCATCGAAACCCAACATTTGACCAAACAGACCCATATTATAAGATCTTACAGGATTTCTAGAAAACACTTTCCTCAACTTATCCTCCCACGCCACTCTAGCTGCTTCTAACAACTCTTCCTATGTACTCCCTTAACAGTTTCCAATCTCTCCTTTCTTGTTTCACCATGAATCCCTCCTGTCAATACCTGGTTATCTTCAAGGACTGATCTCTTTTGCAGGCTCCTCTATCCTTTTCCCGTATTTGTTTTTGCAGTTTGGCTGAGGCCAGGTTTGAACCCGCCACCTTTGGTATATGGGGCCGGCGCCCTACTTGCTGAGCCACAGGCACCACCCTCCTTTTCCCATATTGACCCCAGGAAAAACTTCCATGTTACCTACACAGTCACTTGTTTTTTCAGTTGCCATCTTTTTATTATTATTATTGTTATGGATTCAGTAGTCTTTTCTTTTGTCTTCCGTGTCACCTCCACATTCTGCTCAATACACCTGCATTCTCAAGCCCAGACTTTCATCAGATTCCTGTCATGGGCCAGGACTCACATCTGTCCCATTTGGACTCCTTGACCTTTCACTCTGCTGGTTACATTTGTTAGTTCAATTGTCATTCCTCAGAGATTCTCAAATGGTACTCCCTTGAGACACCAATTCCTATACAGCCACTTTCTCTTCAGTCTCTCCTTTGGTTGTAATCTGGCTTAACCTATATCTCTTTACTGCATGCGCAACTCTGCCATTTCCCAGTGCTCCTCCTTCTGGCCCTCTTTAATGCCCTTCCCAACCCACCCTTTATATTCTGCACTCCAGCCTGAATCCCACATCTTCTCTCTCTCTTGTTTAGCTTCTAGCCTCTATCTTCTCTTTATCCTCCCTTGTGATATTTGTATACAAGTCTCCTTAGGAAATGTCTGTCACTTTCAGGCAGTCCTCACATAGCAGGCTGACTTCCAGGGGCAACTTTCTTTTCTTTTCTTTTCTTTTTTGGAGACAGAGCCTCAAGCTGTTGACCTGGGTAGAGTGCTGTGGCATCACAGCTCACAGCAACCTCCAACTTGTGGGCTCAAGCGATTCTCCTGCCTCAGTCTCCCAAGTAGCTGGGACTACAGGTGCCCACCACAACACCTGGCTATTTTTTGGTTGCAGCCGTCATTGTTGTTTGGCAGGTCCAGGGTAAATTTGAACATGCCAGCTCAGGTGTATGTGACTTGCACCTTAGCCGCTTGAGCCAGTCTACAGTATCTTAACCATCATTCTTTCACTTGCCATCTCTCTACACAAGAAATGGACGCAGAATTCTTCCCTTCAGATGTACTTCCCCTCTCATAATCTTTACCCATTCCTCACCCAGCAGCAATAATCCATTCTCTGGACAAACTACTTGTTGATACTCTCTAGTAAGTCAAGCCTACTATCTAAAGTTGCCAGCTGTAGCTTTTTATGAGCATTAATCTTAATTAGTCTATAAACTTTCCTATCAACCAAGACCTTTAATTAGCAATTTCCCTCCAGCTTTAAGAGCCAGTCTACTGTTGCCTCCTACTGAAGAAGTCCTTGGTCCTCATCCTCTTTTTGTGTTTCTGATGCAACATGGCCTTACCAAAATGTGACCAGTTAGACCTCATATGAGCTGACAAGATTCCCCATTCTATATCTTTAGGTCGTACTTGCTCTGCCGGTAGGCTCTCCACCACATGGTATTCCCTTTCCATTGCTTCCAACTTTTTATTTCTTATTCATGACTTTTGGCTCAGGAATGTTGTCTTATCCTTCCAGATTTCTGTCATTCCTTAGAGACCACTTTTCATCTGAGGGCAACTTTAATGTTGCTTTTTTTTTTTCAGTTTTTGGCCGGGGCTGGGTTTGAACCCGCCACCTTGGGCATATGGGGCCGGCGCCCTACTCCTTAGAGCCACAGGCACCACCCTTAATGTTGCTTTTTTTTCCAACACAAAAACCTTACCTTCAGTATCCCTCCTGCCAATTGGTTAGCATTCCCATAGATTCAATGCTATTTTCTGGGTAGGTATATACTCATTTTTGGCACTCACTGCTCAAGTCATTTTCATCTTCCTTGATTTTCTACATACTAAGCAACACTCATTCCTTCTCAGTTCAGTCCAGTCCTACATGGATTGCTACAAATTAGCCCGTGTACAGATCCAATCCTTTTACTCTCTTTTAATCCTTTACCCAACCAACAGACCCTTTTCTTTAATTGTTACCCCAACAAAGCTTTCTAGAATCTCCTCCTAACCCCATTTTTTACTTAGTCAGTCTCTCCCCAGTGGTTGAGACCTGGCAACTCCCTACCACATTCCCCACTCTGCCCTTTACCACGTGTTATGTTCTGCACACCCGCCCTGCTCACTTGCCCCTCTCCTGCCTTAGCTGCCAGTCTCCATCTTTTCCTTCTCTGGGTTCTTTTCATACAAAGGATCTCCTCAGTGGTTGACTCTCATTTTTAGTCATTCCTCAAAAGACAAGCCTCATTCTGAGAACAGTTTTAATGCAGATCCTCAGGGTATTCTTTCTTTATTCCCTTTGGTATTTGCCTTGCTTCCTTCATGTGGTTCTCTCATCTTTATATCATGGCAATGGAGTCGGTATTGCTCTCTTGCCACAGAAAGGCCCCTCTCCTTTCCTCGACACTCACGTTAGTCATTCTGTCTAGCAACTGTGATAGATGTACTACCTATGGTTTTCAATAGAGTTCCCCTTAGATTTCCTGTAACCTCTGATTGTATCAAACAAACCATTTAGTTAAAAATTTATCTCTAATAATACCATCCCCTATTTACTTCCCTTATCTGTTTCTCTGTAGCAAGTACTTATGTATACATAAGTATCTTTCAGGTTTACTTAAAAATAAAATGCAGCCAGTGTGGCCCAGTCTGTGATCTGCCAATTATTCCTCTTTCTCGCTTAACTCCTGCTTCATCTGAACCAAGCTGGACCTCATGTAATCTATGACTTAATGTCTATCCTGTCTTCTTACCTGATCAAGACCTTTTTCTCTGCCATAACCCCATCTCTTAAAAAAAAAAAAAAAAAAACTCAGCTGAGACCTATTCTGGCATTGTGTTAACTTCCACTTTTTTCTTTATTCTGTCCCCTTTTCCCTGAAGAAAACTTTACCTTAATTTAACCAGTCATTCTTTTCCTCAATCCCTTTACAATAAATTCTGAAGCCTCAATAGGTACATTCTTTCCTATGTCAGTCAACCCACTACTATGTTCTGTTTTCAACATTTTACTCCATCCATCTGCTCTCTGAATTCAGACCAATTCTTGATAGGATTCCCACCAGTGGCTCAAATTAGGCACATCTTATCTAGCTAGCCCTTCAGTGTTGACTGCCTTGGACCTGTTGGAAAAGCATTTGAAATACAACATATTTCACAATTTGTTCCTAAGCAAATTCTCTTCTCGGCACCTATGCATTAGCATACTTATTATTTCCAACTATTCCATGGACTTTCTGGCCTCTTTTCTTTTGCTGTGTAGCTTCCTCTGCTTGTCAAAGATCTTTTCTCTCTTTTGAGAGCTAACTGGTTTATCCTTTCACCTTTTTTATGATTTTCCCAGGCTATTAATCCTGCACCCTCACATAGCACTCTATTAAATATTCACTCCATGTCTGGATGGATAGATGGATGGATGTTTAAAGCCAAGAATAACCAGATGAAAGTCTTACTGCTTGTGTGTCATACATGGTCTTTACATCTTAGCCTATTCTTTCCTCTCCTTGCCTATCTCCCAGATAACTTTCTAACTCCCAAATTTCTATCTTTGTACCTACAGGCATTTTCTGGACCATGAATTAGAGCTTTAATGCATTTTTCTTTATCCATGCTTGCCGAATCCACTCCTTCAAACAGTTCAGAAAATCCTATCTTCTTCATGTAGATTTCTTCCCAAAAATATTTATTCCAAAAATTTTATTACTTACTTCTACCACCCATCTCAAAACATACAACTTCCCACTTGCTTTTCCACTTTAAGACACTGATCTTGCCACAATTAGAATCTCATTGACCTACTTGCTATAGGTTGGAAATTGATGGAAAGCAAGTTCATTCTGGTAACTTATGGACCCACTGCCAGTCCATTATCTAAACGTAGTATTGAGACTCTAATGTACTTGGTACTTGCTCAGAGTTAACTTAATGATCTGCATGCTTTTTACCATCAGTATTTTTTGCTTTGTCAGGTCCTCAAGCAGTTCTTTATAAATGTATTTATTTTCCACATACAGGCCCTTTGAAAAAGCCCCCCATAATGTACCTCCCCTGCTCCTTTCTTCATACCCATACAAAAAAAAAGTTTGCCCATGTTATCTTTTCTGTGCTATTCTAACCCACAGTGTGGAACAGCTGAAAATCATACTTCCATGAGACTGCCTTTCTGACTCACTTTCAGGCTGCTTTTGAGAACCAAACCCTAAATAGGTGTGCATGTTAACTTGAATATGTACAAAATAGTGCCAAGTGCAGAAAGCGCCTCCCAGGCAGCCTGCACCGCTCACTGACATAGGTTTGCCTGCTGTCTCCTCCAGCTGCAGGCACTTTTAGCTGCACCATGAAGTTTACAGTCCGGGACTGTGACCCTAATACTGGAGTTCCAGATGAGGATGGGTATGATGATGAGTATGTGGTGAGTCTTCCCCGCACTTCCAGTTTGCAACACTAAGTGACTTCTGCCTCAAGAGACCATTTTTCTGGAAACATCTGACACAAACTTAAAGGGTTTCTATTCTTCTTAAACAGATTACAGCTGAGGACATGGAGCAGTCCTCCTCTCTAACGGGACTGCATCATGCCAGAGAATTGAGATTTACCACTTCATAATTAATTAAAACTCTCCCCTTTTTTTATAATAGGGATGATTATGGGCTAAAAGTAATTACATGATTTTTACTGAATTTCATTTTATTTACAGTGGTATTTTTTTCTTTTTTTTTCCCCTTTAGCAAAAAATTTGGTTTGTTTTTAATAAAGCCAGACGATAGACTAAAAAGCCTTCACAGAATGAAGGGGAAAACTTTAAAAAAATTAATCAGCCTTAGTGAATGCCAAGTTCAGAAGATACTGTACAACAGCTTGCACTCAGTGATTCTGGGGCAAACTGCCTGCTTTGCAACCCCCAGGGCTACAGATGTTGATCTGAATTTGGCTCTTGCCAGATGTTCTATTTTCTTGCTTTCTTTTGCTAAGACCTACTATATCAGATTAATCCCAACTTATTTTGGTGATAGTTTTCCTATGCTCCTGCAGCAGTATAACACAGAATGATAAAACCTTATTAGTCCCTTTATCTTTGTCCTGTTACAGAAAGGACTTTTCTTCACTAACCCTGCTTGTTACCCACTAGCTGGAAGATCTTGAAGTGACCGTGTCTGACCACATTCAGAAGGTACTGAAGCCTAACTTTGCTGCTGCTTGGGAAGAAGTGGGAGATACCTTTGAGAAAGAGGAGACCTTTGCCCTCAGTTCTACCAAAACCCTTGAAGGTGAGGACAATTTTCCTACCATTATATTGCCTAATATTTTTAAAAAAATACTTCATAAATCACTTAAAAGGCCAAAACCCTGTCTTCATCATTTAATTCAGTCAACTAGTTTCTTGTCCAGTAGCCTCCCTCCATGTGCCACCAACCCCTTTGACTCCCCAGCTACCAGCACATACTGGTGCAGAGGCAGATCCCTATGCTTAATTTTTCTAATACTATTGAATAAATCTTCTCAACATAGAAGCTGTCAACAATATCATCACATATCTGGGCATGCAACCATGTGAAAGGTCTGATAAAGTACCTGAGAACAAGAATTCCCATTCACTCTATCTGGCAGGTAAGAAACTTCTATTAGATTCCCCTTATATTTTTGTTGCAAAATTAAATACAAAGGGATTACTATTGTCCTGTCATCTCATTATAAGTAACAATTTGAAGCCCAGTCAAAATGAATGATTTGTTTTGCATGCTATTCTTAGGTTAATCTTTTAAGATGTATATTTGATCTAAAACACTTATTGAAACCTCTCCCACAGATAGATAGCAGTGCCACCACCAACCTCACTCTTTTGAGTACCTTCTATGTCCTTGTCTCATAGAAATATAAAAAAAAAAATTTAGAATTTACATGTAGGATTCAATTCTGACAAATCTCTAGAAAAGCTAAACTAAAAGAAAGGAGATGTGTATCTCATTATTCAGAGCTTGTTTTGAGTTCTTAATACGGTTTTTCTCACTTTTTTCTCCTCAGGTATATACCGAGGTGGCCATGATTTATTGGTGAGGTCCAGGCTGGCCTTAGCAGATGGAGTGACCATGCAGGTGACCGTCAGAAGCAAAGAAAAAACACCCGTAGATGTTATCTTGGCTTCTGTTGGATAATATATTTTTGGGCTGGATGAAGCTGAATACACTTCAGTCAGTAAGCTTTTAGATTAGTGGCATGAATTTCCCAGAATCACATTTTGACTCTGAAGCATTAAACGTTTTGGCCCTTAGCCAGCAGATCAAGCAACTATCTGTCCTTGCACATGGGTTGGGGTTTTTTGTTTGTTTTTTTCCTTTTTGTTATACTTGGCCAGCTTTGGCATAATAGTGCAGCTGTGGATGATCTTAAAATACTATCCTATATTCTAACTGCTTATAACTTCATTATGTTTTTTTCTTTAATTTAATGTATATCTGAAAGCTCCTGACAATGTTGGAAAATTTTATCCCAGAGGAATGGTGGGGGAGGGGAAGCCAGAGTCCACTTTTGTCACAATTCTTTTTATTAATAGAAAATAAAACACTTATTCCAGTTTCAAAGTTGTTATACTTGAAGATGCTAATAAAAAACGAATTTAAAATAATCACTTAATCCTGCTTAGTTTAACTAAGACAATGAAATGCAGCTTAAAAGAAAGTGTTCAGCACCATTGCTCATAGTTCTTTCAAAATTTGTTCTTAAAGTTTCCAATAAGTTCCTGTCTGTAAAGTACAGGAATTGCTGAGCTACATGAGAAGGCCTCTCTGGGACAGCCAGTAGGGAGTTAAGCGATCATTATGAAAGGAATCAATGTACAGTCGGCATGCTAACTTGGACTACACAACAATCCCCTCCCCTCCACGTTAGCTCAAGAGAGAGGTTTCTAAGCACTGAGGTATGAGGAGTCAGACTGTTGTTTGCTTTTAGAATTGGTCTTTCCAACTAACAACAGTCAATCTCTGGCACAAATGCTATTAGTTCCTTAA
>CAUYRH010116103.1:0-33463 GCA_963574655.1 Perodicticus potto
CCCAAGTAGCTGGGACTATAGGCGCCTGCCACAACACCTGGCTATTTTTTTGTTGCTGTTGTCATTGTTGTTTAGCTGGCCAGGGCCGGGTTTGAACCTGCAGCCTTGGTGCATTGGGCCAGCACCGCAACCTGTGCTACAGGTGCTGAGCCTAATTTTTCTATTTTTAGTAGAGATGGAGGTCTCATTCTTGCTCAGGCTGGTCTTGAACTAGTGAGCTCAAGCAATTCACCCATCTTGACCTCCCAGAGTGCTAGGATTATAGGTGTGAGCCACTGCACCTGGTCCACAAAATATTTCTTTATAGCCATGTACTTTTATAATAGTTTTTCAGGGTCAGTAGAGTATTACTGCATATCCAAAGTACATGACTTTCTATTGGATTCCGTTATATGCAATGTTGCATTTATGTGGCAAAACAACATGTTTCTCCCCTTCAACTCACATTTAACTCACACTTAATGCATTTGTAATAAAACATTACTTTGGTATTTTTATCCAAGAACTTTCCTAATAAGACTGGTTGTAACTTACACACTTGGCATGTTTTATGCTGGGAAATAAGATACCCTCCTCTTGTTATTGTGGAGGAAACTGAGCAAATGAAGTCCAGTGATTTGGGCTAAGGTCACAGGGAGCACAGATATATGGGGTTCCTTTTGCTAAGCATCAGAGCCTCAGGAGAGAAAAGTAACGAGAAGGCATGGATTGTTGGCAGAGTGAGGGTTAGCTATGCAGTGCACTGCATTCTCTTCCCTGCCCTGGGGCCAGGTGAATGAGGAACAGAAGTTCTCCCGACTTTAGCCCAGGTGCCTGAACTCCCCTTCTCTCAGGCCCCGTACCCACCACAGCATGGAACCTCCTCCTCAGTGGAGGACGTCTGCAGGTCATCGGCCAGCGGCTTCTTCTTGGAGAAGCTGATGATTCGGGTGATCTTGCGGCCAGCAGCTCTGCTCATTGAGCCCTTCAGCTCGGCCAGGCTGCTCTTTTTGCCTTTTCCTGTGGGCAGAGAGATAGGTCAGGGGAGGAGAGGGAGCCCCAGGCCCCAAGCCTACCCATCCCTAGACCTTCCTGGTGGCCCTGCACGCAGGGACAGGCCTGCAGCTCCTACTATGGCAGGCGGGGTCACCTTAACCAGGTCTCCGGACAGTCAGCACCTGCTGTGCCAGTATGTGCTTGTGGGCAAGGCCCCTCCCAGTCCTAACATTCTCCAGCCTGAACCCCCAGAGGCTCCTACCATGTTCACAGGCCTCCCGCCGGCCAAGGGTTGAACAGTTGTCGCCCATGCCCAGGCTGTCGGAATCTGAGGTTTGCTTCTCCTGGGACAGCCTCTGGGGAGGGACACAAAGAGCCCACATCAGAGAGCACTCTCAGAAGTACCGCATTGCTGGTTCACTCTCCCCCCAGCTACCCATGAACATGATAATTAGGTAACAAATATTTGTCAGCAACTATTGTGTGCCTCATACCATGCCAGGTATTATAACACATTGAGACAGAAGCCTTGGGAGTTTGGATTGTATTTGGCAGGTAACAGGGAGCTGGGAAGGTGTGTAAGTGGGGCACTGGTATAATGCAGCTTTGTGTAGGAAGTTCCCTCCAGTGGCATTGTCGGGATGGACAAGACTGGAAGTAAAAGAGCCACTTAAGAAAGTGTTAATCTGATCCCAATAGACTCATATGAATCAAGATGACAATGAGGATGAAAGAAAAAGACACATTTTCAAAACAGTCACAACAGGAGTCCGCTATGATCCTAGCTTGGAGTAGATGAGGACACACACCCACACACACACACAGCCCATGTTAACAGCTTCATTACCAGCCAAAATTAGTTTTATTCATTATACCAACTCTGGAACATTCACTCATTCAGTCATTTATATGAGATCAATTAAGTGCTTACTAGGTGCCATGGGAGATGGAATGAGTAGTTAGACCAACTCTGGAAGAAATAACGACTCCCCTACCACTTACTAGCTGTGGAAATGTGGAAAAATCCTGCCATGTTCCCAAAGCTTAGTTTTCTCACCTGAATGACACCTACTTTAGAGGGCTGCTGGAAGGCACCAGGGAGCCCAGGTGAAATTATGAGGCTAACAGACTGAATCATTTCTAACACTTGTGTGTTGCACTGCCACCTTGCTCCAGGAAGCTAAACCGTGTCAGTCAGACTTGGGCAGGATTAAAATGGCACACACTCACTTCAGAAGGAAAAATTACAGAGCTCCGAGGGCCCTAAACCCTTCCTACCTAGGTCCCCACACCAGGCTCAGAGATTCTACTCCATAAGCACAGTATTAGGGGGCAGGAAGGGTAGGAAAGGCCATGTGCTCCCCTCAATTTCCAAAGGGCTGGAAAAATGGCAACTGTCAGAAACACAGTCAGAAGATAAAGAACGTCAAAAGGTAAAGAATCACCTCTGGAACTTGTGAAGTGAAAATTATGGTTCTATTTGCTCTATAATGGTATATAGAAGGCAAGTTTTTCATCAAGATAGATTGCAAGTACAAATTAGTACTGTGAGCACTGTGGAATAAACTCAGCGACGATGACAACATTTCATAGTATCCAACCTACTGTGATTATCTTATTTTACAAATGGACAGACTGAGGCTCAGAGACATTAAGTTTCTTATTCTGGGCACAGCAAGGAAGATAGAAGATCTAATTCATCTCTGTCTGATTCCAAGTCCATCGTGGAATTCTTTATTCCCCTTCCCTTTCCTCTCTTCCCTTCCCTTCCCTCCCTTCCTTTCCCCTCCCCTCCCCAGCCCTTCTCGCCCCTTTGATGGGGTCTCATCCTTTCTCAGGCTGACCTCCAACTCCTGAGCTCAAGCAATCCACCTGCCTTGGCCTCCCAGAGTGCTAGGATTATAGGTGTGAGCCACCACACCTGACCCTTGCCCATGCTATGAGGCTCAACATGGATGCCTGTCTTCCCTAAGTACCCCAGTCCCTCCAGCCAGTGTGAGTTCCATTTCTCTCAACAGCTCTCTAGAACCTAACAGAGCAGACGAGCTCCCTCTTCTCTCTGAGTTTAGCCACACTGGCCGCTTTCAATCCCACGCTTCCTCCTACTCTGGTGCCTGTTCCCTCTGCTTGGAATGCCTTTGCCCTCCACTTCCTTGCTAACTTTTCATCCTTATCTGAAATGTGACTTCCTTGGGGAAGCCTTTCCAGACACCGGACAGGAGCAAGCCCCTGCCACCCTCCCAGGCTACCTGTACTTTCCCCTTCTTGGGCTCATGTAGCTTGCCATTTAGAGATCTGCACGATTACTTGATTTGTGTCCACTTGGGCTGGAAGTGCCGTGTGGATCTGTGTCCATCCGTGCTGCATCCTGTGCCCGGCATGGGGCCTGTGTGCACCATGTGCTCACTAGGGGCTTGTGGGGCAGGTGCTCCGGACAGCTGCCCTCAGACTGGGCTTAAATCCTGGCCAAGTTTCTTATGCTATGGGTGATTTTGGGTAAATCTCCTTGTGCTTCAGCTTTCTCCTCTGAAAAAGTACCTACTCAAAGAGTTGTTACATAAATTATGATACCTTAGTTAACCAAGTAAAAGCATTTAGAGCAATGTTGGGCACACAATCATGGTCTATAAATGTTGGCCTTTATTATCTCGTGCAAGACCAGCCAGTGGCACATGGCTGGGGAGCACATGGCCTCCCCCTACATTGTAATGTCCCTAAAGGGAAGATTTGGTCTGAGGCTCTTTGTTACTCCCAGTACCTGGCAAAGTGTAATCACCAGTACACGTTTGCCATCGGCCTGACCGACTGACTAATGACTCCTTCACTCCTCGTCTAATAGACACATTTCAACTTACTTTTCATGGCACAGTTCAAGTGTGACCTCCTCCGGTCCTGGCGGGGGGAATCACTCCCTCTTCTGGCTTGAACTGCACACTGGACACAGGCACTCCTTTATTCATATACTCATGAATTCAGGAGACATTTACAGAGTGCCTACCGTTGTACCAGCTCTGTGCTGGTCACCCACAGCTTGTACAACCCTGTTTGTGGGTGCCTGGCTTCATCTCCATCTATAAGTGCCCCTGGGGCCGAGCTGTGTTGACTGCCCACTGTCCGACCCAGAGGAGACCTAGTGGAGACAGACGTACCTTGTCCAGGTCCAGCTTGCACAGAAGGATTGGGGATCTGGGGGCCTCCACTCCCTCGGCTCCCCCAACTGGCTTGCTGACCTCTCGGATGACCTGTGGAAAGGATGCACAGTCGTGAGTGGATGGGCAGTGGGGCTGTGGAGGCAGGGGAAGAATGGGTCTGTGTGGTCAGGCCATTGAATAGTGGGGTCAGGGCTGTAGCAGGGGAGAGAGGGATGGACATATCTACCTGCAGGGCACATCAGGGTTGGAAAATGCTTTTTCCTGTACATGTCCCTTGGATTGAAAAGATACAGGGCTGGGAACTAAGAGTCTTTTGGCTTCTAGACCTGGCTAATCAGTTGTGTGGTCTTTAGAAAGCCACTTCCCTGCTCCAGGCTTCAGTTTCCACATCTGCAACATGGGACTAATAGTGGTTCTCTGCTTTCCTCCTGGGGTGGTGTCAACCTTGTGAGGGACCTGCTTCTGTGATAGTGAAAACCTTTACAACAACCCACAGGGCAGTTGGGGTTATTACCTCCATTTTAATGTGTGGAAGCTGAGACTCTTAGACATTCACTCACTCAACCAGGGCCACACAGCAATAAGTATGCAGATCATGAAATAATAACAGCTAGGCTGGGTGCAGTGGCTCATACCTGTAATCCTAGCATTCTGGGAGGATAAGGTGGGTGGATTGCTTGAGCTCAGGAGTTTGAGAGCCATTGTAAGATCTTGTCTCTATTTAAAATAGAAAAACTAGCTGAGCATCATAGTGAGTTCCTATAATCCCAGCTACTGAGGAGGCTGAGGCAAGAGGATCCCTTGAGCCCAAAAGTTTGAGTTTGCTGTGAGCTATGATGCTATAGCACTCAATCTAGGGCAACAGGGTGAGATGCTGTTTCAAAAAAAAAGAAAGAAAGAAAGAAAGAAATAATAACAGCTATCTTTGGTTGCTCATCTATCATGTGGCTTTATAAGGATTATCCCACTTTATTCCCACAGCAGCCTTGTGATCCCCAAGTTACAGATTAGGATGATGAGGTTCAGAGAGGAGAAGCTGCCTGTTAGGAGGCAACAAAGCCAGACCCGTAATGCGGGCAGTATGGCTGCCAGCTCTGCACCTCAGGGCCAACAGCCTACCAGATCAGATGACAAGGTAGGTCTTTTAACTCCCATCTAAGGTACCTTCTTCTGACCTATCAGGCCCTGGAGCATAAAGGTTCCCTCAGCAGGCAAGTTCTCTCCCTTCCTTCCCTCCCAAGACAAAGGTGGCAATGACAAACACCATACATTACAGTGGGAGGGCTGGCTATCACAGGAAGGAAGGGGGGAGGGAGGTTTTGGCTTCATTGTCCCAGCAGGAAGACGGAGGAGGAGAGACAACGTGTCAGAGTGAAGCAGAGGTGGCTTCAGACACGGAGGGTCCAGAGGGTCAGTTCTAACGGACTGGGGGTTGGAGCTTCTCCATCATTACTACAGTAATCACTGACACCAAACACTTTTTTTTTTGAGATAGAGTTTCACCTTGTCACCCTTGGTAGAGTGCCGTGGCATCACAGCTCGCAGCTATGTCAAACTCTTGGGCTTAAGTGATTCTCTTGCCTCAGCCTCCCGAGTAGCTGGGACTACAGGCGTCCGCCATAACACCTGGCTATTTTTAGAGACGAGGTATCACTCTGGCTCAGGCTGGTCTAGAACCTGTGAGCTCAGGCAATCTACCTGCCTTGGCCTCCCCGAGTGCTGGGATTATAGATGTGAGGCACTGCGCCCAGACCTTCACTGAATACTTTCTGCCTGGTAGGCTCCATGCCAAGTGCTCTCTTACAAGCCCATTTTACAGATGAGAAAACTGAGGAGCAGAGAGGCAGAGTCATTTGCAGAAGATCACACAGCCAGTACCTAAGTCTGGATGCCACAAAGTCCTTCCTTGTCATCACTATGCCACCCTGCCTATGGCCTTTGCAGTAGATTTACTTCTTAGCTTCAAATCCTGGTCCCAACCACTTGGTATTGTGACCTTTGGCAAGTTACATAATGTCTCAAAACTGTGCCTCAGTTTCCCCACTGTAAAATGGGAATAATAGTCCTGTTTTGAAGAATGAATGAGGTCATGTGTGTGAATCTCTTAGCACAATGGACAGCATAAAGTAAGTGCTCTGTACATGGTAGCACTCATTATACTGTGTAGCTAGCTGCACAGATGCTGAAGCTGGGCCCCAGGTGGCTGTTACAGGATATACATTTCAAGGCAAGGGACAATTTTTCCCTTCCTTTCCCTCTCCTCCCCTTCCCTGTCTTCCCCTTCTCTTCCCTTCCCTTTCATTCTAGAATTAACTTGTCTAATCATTAAATCAGCTTCCTTTACAGCTATTAAGCTCCCCATGCCAGGAGGGGTACAAATGCAGGCTGAACATGTCCACAGTAGGGATGTTAGAAAAGGGTCTCAAATAACTGGAAGGAACACAGGCCTCCAGCATTAGGTCTGTCTCTTCGAGACATCTGAGGCCCATTTCCTCAAGTAAGCCCCAGCCATGTGTAGGGTACTTGGGCTCAGGCACTGGGCAAGGTGTGGTTCTTCCAAAGACAGGAGCCAGCCTCTCTGACTCTGAGGGCTGGCCTGGGAAAGACAGGAGGGAAGGGCGGGAGGAGGGGTGAGAGGGGGTAGGCCCACGCACCTTCAGCCACTCCTCAGCCTGCTCCCGGCTCTGCAGTGCCAGCACCAAGACCTCGGTAGCCCCCTGGGAGAAGCGCAGCTCATGCCTCTTGTGCCTACTGTCCTTGGGCACGTAGATGACACTGCAGATGTCCAGCGCCAACCTCAGATGTGGCTGCCGGTCTTTGGAGCTTTTGTAACACTGGACAGGGAGAGAGGAGGTCAGGGTTTCTGGAGCGGAGGCGAGAGAAGGGAGACGCCTTCCCTTGCACAAAGGCTCAGGGGAAGCACCACTCCCACAGGGGCCTCCCCCATCCAGTCCAGCCCTTTGCACTGGGGAAGGGCAGCTGAAGGGCCTGGGTGGTTCACTCTGCAAAAGAAGACTGAGAGGGGGCATCTTTGGGCCATCTTTAGGCACAACTACCTATTTGGGAAGAGGCAGACTGTAGCTCAGTATTAGGAAGACTGTTCTAGCCTAGAGAACAAGAGAAGAAATGTGCTGACTTGGGAGGAAGCCATTTAAAAGGCTACGTGACTTAGCAATTATGAATTGGGCTGAAATATTTCAGATTGTATATGAAGCCCGCACACTGTACCCCATGATTGCACTAATATACACAGCTATGATTTAAAAATAAATAAATAAATAAAAGGCTACGTGGCAGGAATTTGGGAGAGAGAATTCTAGCAGACGGAGGTTTGGTCTTGGGATGTCAATAGATTATCAATGATCATTCTCACTCCCATTTTTTTTTTGAGACAGAGCCTCAAGCTGTCACTCTGGATAGAGTGCTGTAGCATCACAGCTCACAGCAACCTCCAATTCCTGGGCTCAAGCGAGTCTCCTGCCTCCACCTCCCAAGTAGCTGGGACTACAGGCACCCACTACCACGACCGGTGGTTTTTTGGTTGCAGCCGTCATTGTTGTTTGGCGGGCCCAGGCTGGATTCGAACCCGCCAGCTTAAGTGTATGTAGCTGGCGCCTTAGCCCATTGAGCCACAGGCACCGAGCCTCACTCCCATTCTTATTATGAGGCCCACATTGCCTTGATATCAGGACTAGGCAATGATATTTACAAAAGGGAAAATTACAGGCTAATTCCTCTCAAAGTATATTTGCAAATACCTTAAAATATCAATCCTAGCAAATGAAATCCAGACACATGACCAAGTGGGGGGTTTATTCTAGAAACACAAGGGTAGTTTAACATTTAAAAATCAATTATATAATTTATAAGACAACAGAAAAAGGAAATAAATCACATATCTCAATAAAGGCAGAAAAAGCATTTGATAACATTCAGCACCCACTCATAAACTCTTGATAAACTAAGAATAGAGGGGACTTCTTTTTTTTTTTTTTTTAGAGACAGAGCCTCACTTTGTCACTCTTGGTAGAGTGCTGTGGCGTCACAGCTCACAGCAATCTCCAGCTCTTGGGTTTAGGCGATTCTCTTGCCTCAGCCTCCCAAGTAGCTGGGACTACAGGCGCCCGCCACAATGCCCAGCTATAGAGGGGACCTGTTTAAAAAAAGTGGTAATAAGGAATACCTATAAACAACCTACAGTAAATATCAACCTTAATGGGGAATTTTTAAAAATTCCCCTTTGAGATTTGGACTCAAAAATTCCCCTTTGAGACAAGAATGCCTGGTCTCACCACTTCCATTTACATTGTGCTAGAGGTCCTAGCCACTGCCACATGTCAAGAAAAATATAGAAAACATTAAATAGTGGAAAGAGGTCCCCTTGGACTGGTGCTAGCCTGGGATGGGCTTTACAGGGTGAGATAAGGTCATGTTTCAAATGCATCTGTGTTGGGCAAAGCTTGTCAACAGATCTTTTAGGGGAAGAACTACTATATTTTCTGCCATTATGTTCATCCTCCTATGTTGGAGTTAAAGATGTATTTCTTTTATGAAATGATAGTGATGAGAGATGGTAAATTAAAAAAATACTTCTTTAAAAAAGTTTTATAAAATATAGAGGTATGGAGATGTGCGTGAAAAATCTGCTCACTGAAATGTAGCGGTGGTTATGCCCTGCTCAATGGGATTATGCATGGTCTTTTAAAAACCACTTTTCATTTTGGTTTTCTCTAGTCTTATAAATAAGCACATTTTCTTGCATAATAAAAAACAAAAGACCTTGTTTTAAAGTGATAAAATAATTCTTCTCTGGCAAAACAAAAGATTGGTAAAGCCTCTGTCAGGTCTTTATGGGATGTGTGTGTGCACAAATTCGTGTGTGCACATGTGAATGTGCGTGTGTGTGCAATCTGGGAAGCACTGAGCTTGCTTCTGTGTACAAAACCAGGCTAGGTGTGCCCAGCTTTGGGCATATCTGCACACAACCATGGACACACCCACGTGCGAGGCCTCATGAGCTGGCCGCCACTCACCAGGAGCTGGTCCTCCTTGACGACCGTCAGCTGCTTGGCCCACTGCCCGAAGCGCTTTTTCCGCAGCAGGAAGGCACATATCCTGCACTCCTTGACCAGGTGCATGGAGGCTTCCTCCGAGGGCCACTGGTGCCGGGGCCGAGGGCTCTTCCCTTCCTCCTCCTCCTCATCGTAGGACTCGTAGGAGCTGCTCATTGCGTCAGAGTCATTGTCTGCAGGCGCCACAAGGAAGAGGCCATCACCGTGCTACTCCCAGGCAAGCACCTTCTCACCCCGCTGCAGGCATTCCCACTCTGCGACCCAGGACAGGATGACCCGGGTAATGACTATCACTGCTGCGCCTGCACTGTGTTTTACAGACACAAGACTTGCTTTGCAATCTTGGTTATTTCACTTCTTAGAGCTTCTGTGTCCTCATCAGTAAAGTGGTCAATATAAATAATAGCGCCTACTTCACTCGGCTATATGAAGACCGATGCATGGAGAGTGTTTAGCTCAGTGTCTGGCACTCAGTAAGTGCTCAATAAACTTCCATGATACACTATCCTCACAGGCACCTAGCAGACCTCTATTCTATAGATAAGGTAACTCGAGGCTGAAAAAGCAGAAATGACTCAACTAAGATTAGTCACCAAGAGTCAGGACAAGGTCTAGATCTCACTGAAGGTTGGGGTCATCCAAAACAAGAGCTTTGGGGCCTCTGTGGTGACCATGCCTGGGTGGGGGGCTGGTGGGCATGCGTCTGCCAAGGGCCAGGCCGAGGCCTGTTTTTCGTGAGGATGAGCTTGTCCCGATGCCCGCCCAGTACTTACAGGAGCTCTTCAGCTCGCCATTCATCCTGGTTGTGGGGTAGCTGCTGTCCGCATCCTCATAATAGCCATCCACAATCGAGTGGGCTGGGCTGCAGCCATCTGTGGGATTGTCAGAAACAGCTGTACTTTGAAGAAATGTGGGCAGAATGCAGAAGCCAGGGCTGGGGAGGCCTCTCCTCATGGAGGAGCCAGGGGGAGCTCTGGGCAGGCTGTGAGGCTTCCTCACTGCATCTCATCTGCTCTGCCTACCCCCAAACTCTCTGTGCTCCTATCACTGGGAGCTGCCCAGCTGGGCCCTGCCAGACCTCCAGACTTGTGTTCATGCTATTCCATGTGCCCTCTTAGTTTCTATCAGAGAACTCCTACTCATCCATCAAGACCCAGCTCAAAGATCTTTACTCTGGCTTTCTCGGGCAGTGAGTGGTCGGCCCAAAGTGTATGTGTGTGAGTGTGCACACATGCACGAGGGCGTGTGCTGTTCACAACTCTGATTCCTGCCTGTAGGGAGAGGTACGCCAGCTGCCGGGGCTCGGACCTCCCTGCCTGCTCTGCCTTCACCTCATCTTCCGCCCTAGGCCTCACTTCCTAATGCATCTACTCCTTCTTCTTGTCAGAGTGATTCTCTTTCCAAATCTCTGGGGCTACAAAGGAAGAAGTGGAGTAGAGGAGATAATGATAGTGTACACAACGGTGATGACCACAGCTACCCAGGCTGAATTTTCACATGTGGGGCTGGGGCAGGATTGCACTGTCCAGTGGTTAGGGGGCATCATAAACTGTATTCTGCATCAGAATCACCCAGCAGTTGTTTTAAAATGCAGACCCCTGGGCTGTATCTCCAGAGATTCTGATTCACTGGAGTGGGCTGGGATGAGGAATCTGCATTTAAAAAAGAAAATCACAGCTATTTAATAGGAAAATTCTAAATAGACCTAAAAATGGAAAATACATTGAACTCCAATGAATTGGAAGAAAGTTAGTCAACAGATTTATTTTTAAAAATAAATAAGGTTATTTTGATGCAGACAGTCCTCGGAACACACTTCGAAGTTTGGTTGGTTAAGGGCATGTGCTTCAGGGTCACTCAGAGTTGGGTTCAATCTTTGCCATTTACTGAGTGACCTTGGAAAGGAAAGAGTCTCTGCATTTCAGATTCTGACCCATGAAGTGACGTGGGCGATTCCCACCTTGGTTCAGTGACACAATGCCTATCAACTCTCATTTCAGTGCTTGGTACACACATGTGCTAGACAAATGCCAGTACTAATTATGACCATCTCCTTTGATTGCCACAAGGCAGGGAGGTAGGCGTCAGCCCCACACGGTTTGAAGGAGACAGGGGCTGTGGCAGAACTGAGGGCTCCAGCTCAGGGACAATGCACATCCGCCCTGTGGGAAGCCTTCCCTCCCCCATCAGTCCCACCCCCTCTCATACTGCACTGTTCTTCAGGGTGCTACTCGGGCTCCCAGCCCCTCCTGTCCATCTGTTTCCTGAGGATGGCAGTGCTGGGACACTCCATCCTCCAGTTCTAGCTCCCAAGAGAGGCTCAGCGCCCATCTTTCCAGCAAGTTCTGTGAGCCCTCAGATGCCGAACATCCTCTGTAGGGTGAACCAGGGGTGTCAGGGCCAGAGGTATGGGGCAGGGAGGAGAGAGGAGCAAAGTGTCCAGACACCTGGCAGGGCTAGATGCTGTGTGCAGAGGAAGGATACTCCCTGTTGGGCTTGGCGCGCTCCCTGGACAAGGTCCACAGCCCTTCCTGAGACCCTCCCTTCCCTCCTGCCCCAAGAGTCTTCTGGGAGGTGGCTTCTCTGCCCTGTCTGAGGGGGAAGTGAGCTCTCAGGGAGGTGGAAGAGCTGCATCCAGCCACAGGCTTGACCTGGGGTTTGGCACCCAGCAGCACTTCACTCCCTGTCCTTGAATGGATAAAACAGAGTAAAGCTGCCCGCTTCACATCCCAACAGCTTTTCGCAATGACACAGAACCCGTGACTATCAGTGCTGATGAGGCCTGCCGCTGACCTGGCCCAAAGCCACCTCAGCCAGGTAGCTAGAGTGGAAAATTATTCAGCCGTAAAAAGGAAAGAAGTTCTGATACATGTTATCACACAGATAAAGCTTACCAACATTCTAAGTGAAAGAAGCCAGTCAGCCAAGACCACATATTGAACAATTCCACGTGCATGAAATATCCAGAATTGGAAAATCCATACTGGACAGAAAGCAGCTCAATGGATGGCAGAGGCTGGGGGTGCAGTGGTGGGGAGAAATGGAAAGTAGCTGCTTAATGGGTGCAGGGTTTTCTTTTTGGGTGATGAAAATGTGTGGGAACTAGATAGTAGTGATGGTAGCACTAGTAGTACACCAGAAGTGTACTAAATGCCACCAGTGGACACGCTGAAATGGTAGAAATGGTCAATCTTATGTGTATTTTACCACAATAAAAAAGTTCACCCATAGTAAAAAGCACAAGCAGAATAAGAATGAATGAAAAAATATATTTCATTTCTCCACATCTCTACTCCTTTCCCATAGGAAAATTCTGTTAACATTTTCTTTTTGGGGGGGTATTTTTTTTATTTTTTCAAATTAATATGAGGGTACAATTTTTAAGTCCTGTTAATAGTTTCTTGCATATCCTAGAAAAAATGTTAAAATCAATGTATGTGTGTGTTAGTGTATGTTCACCTTATTTAGAAAAAAACATATGGAATCACATTATATGCAGTATTTTGTGTTTCATTTTTAAAAATCAAAAATGACTATCTCTTGGATTAATTTCTGATCAGCACAGACAGATCTATATTTTTGCTGGTTGGAGAACATTCCACCTGAATGACATATTCCTGAATGACAGGATAGCATCAACAAGCGTTATCTTGTACAAATTCAACTACTCATGCAGGATCATCTCCAAACTATAAGGTCATTTCTTATCTGCAATGTTAAGTCTTTGTGTCCAAGCAAATGACTTCATCTGATCAGAGGAAAATCCATTATTGCAACGCTATAGGTAAGTAATTAAAAGATCAAGGACTCTCCTTTATGGCCTATTTAAGAGATTTTCAGTGGCAATTTGTACCAGTGCCCACTAAATTATCTTATTATGCCCACCTGTTAGTAAAAATATATTTATTTATCTATAAATTATATGTAAACTATTTGCAAATATGCTATTATCAGATTAAAAATGCTACAAAAGACTTCTATAGATTTTTTTAAAGGTGTGTTGGACTAAATATAAATAAAGTTTCTAATATTTCTGCCTACATCTTTTCAACCCCTGGGGTGCTCACACTCTCCTCTGAAGACCTCTGGTTTAGACCACGTGCTTTTTATCTTACTTGTTGAGTTGATAACCTAATCCACCCGTAAGATGTGATTCTGTGGAAACACACTATTTCACCACCCACTAGAGAGGTGCAGATTCAGTGCTAGGAGTGGGCAGTGGTGGTCAGCTGTGTGCCCAGGTCTTAGCACACTTATATGAGTCTATCTAGCTTCTCTTTCTTGTTTTAAGAGAGCAAAAATGGAGATCTAGAGAGGGGAAGAGGGTTATCCAAGGCCAATAGAACTTAATGAGAATGGCCACAACCATGTCCACCTAGGCTGAGTTACTGAGGAGGCCAGGTGCCCAGGGCAGTTCCTCCTCAGTAAGGGGTGACATGGCTGGCAGGTGCCAGGCTTGAAGGTCCAGCAGTCCCAGGACACAGGGAAGCTTAGTGTTGGTTTCTCAGGGAGGAGAAACCCCCATCTCCCCAAGGAGACCAGAACTTACTGTGGGAGCTGATGTACTCTGGGGACTTGCCTGGTCCCAGAGGAAGGGCCTCCTCATAGTAGTCCTCTGGTGGAGGCTTGTTGGGGAGTGGTGGAGGCAGGTCAGCTGCCTGTGGGTGGGGAACAAAGGAGGTGTGGGAGCAGACAGAGGGGAAGAGGGAGCAGGAGGGAGGAGGCTGGGGGAGAGGGAGGTAAGAGCCCCCAGGGGGCAGGAGGCAGCCTGAATGGGAAGCCATAACTTTTAATAGTCACAAAATTTGAGAGTGCATTTATTTGTCCTGTGCTTCTTACCCAATTTTTTAAGCATCAGGGATCTTCTGTAATGTCTATAAGTCTTATGGTCTGCCAAAACAGTTCAATACTTTTGATTGAACACACAGAATCATTGAAAACTATAGCGAGTTCTGGAATACTCTGAAACCACAGGTGCAGACACATGAAGTGCAGTAGGACAAGTTAAGCGTGAGACCGATTATGTAGCAAAGCCATATCACCTGAAGCTAAGAGCCTAGGTGCTGGGCTGGGGAACCAGGCTTTACGGCTAAGTTCTGTGACCTACAAGTTGTAGGACATTGGGCTCTTGACATATTTTTGGTAAGCCTCAGTTTCTTTATCTGTAAAATGGGGATAATAATTGTGCCAACCTCATTTCATGCTGTCAGTATGTAAAGGACTCAGTAAGTTGTCAACAATTGTACTGTTGATGGCGATGATGGAAATCTTTGATGATGGTAATGAACTGTGCAGATGTTTAAGGGCCCTTTTCTCTAAATGCATGGCCCCAAGGTTTAGCATCCCAGATCTGGTCCAATCTTTCATTTTGTAGGTGAAAAACTTGGGCTCAGAGAAAGGAAGTGATTAGCCCAAGGCCACACAGCAGTGCTGTGGGGAGGTCAGAGGCCACCCAACTCCAGGTCTAGGGCTTTTCCTAGCACCTGGCCTGTGTTGTGCAATCAGAGATTGGTGTGATGGTGTCGGTTTGTCCTTGCTCAGCACAAATGCAGTGAGCACATCAGGGACCATTAAAATATTCACACGGTGCTGTTTCTACTCTTAGTCACCCACCCAAGAGAGAAAATAGGGTCCTTCACGAAAGCCAGTAGGAACCCCAGGGTCAAGGGGAGAGCTTCTCTTGCCCCCTGCAGAGGGACAGAGGGCCTGAGGCCATGACTCACATTTCTTGGAGAAGGGCTCTTGGCTGGCTCAGGGCTGGCTCCTTTGCTGGGCTCCCCATCATCCTCTGGCATGTTCCGAAGGTCACTCAGGTCACAGTCTATGGAGAGTCAGGCCATTGGGCAGAGAAAGCCAAGGATGAGCACAGCCAGGGGGGAAGATGTCTGGACTTGGGAGAAGGAGGCCTGAACGTGAGGTCAGAGTTCACCACCTCCTCCATCAGGGGCCTTATCACCCTGGAACCTCTCATCTATACCCAGGCTGCAAAAATCCCTGCCATATCTGTCTTGCAGCATTTTTGAGAGTATCAGATAATATAATATTTGCTATGGTGCTTTGGAAACCTTTGAGAGGGAAGTTGTAAAGTTATAGCATGTTCCCTATGTCTATCAGTCCCTAAAGCTCCCTTTCCTAGGCCGGTAGCTTTCTCCCTGTGCTGAACAGGGCTGTCTTCCCTCAGGGCAGGCTGAGGATGGCATCTACCCTGCATGCACCTGCCCAGCTGCTCCTGGGTGCTCTACCAGCTGTCAGTCCTGTGTCCCGGGGGCCACTCACCTGGGGCATGGTGGGTGAGGTGACACTCTAAGTGCCATGCCTTCTTTGGCCTGCACAGTCATCCCTACTAGTCCTCAGATCTCCGGTATGATTTCCTATAACTGTGCAGTTTTTGATTAGACTTTCAGAGCAGGCAGGGTCAGAGAGGCCAAAGGACACGCCCAACGTAATTCAGTGATACGATTGTTGAGCCAGGTCTGGCCAAAGTTGGAGGCTTGCTGCCTGGCACCCCCAGCCATGTCATCCCTGGCTGAGGAGGAGCTGCCCTGGGCACCTGGTCTCCTCACTAACTCAGCCTGGGTGGACTTGGTTCACCATTCTCATCCAGTTCTATGCAGCTGTGGTCGGGAGAGGGTAGCTTACCAAATTCTTCAAAGAGGGACTCCACAAAGCTGGGCCCAGAGTGAAGGTCTGCCGTGTTCACATACAGGTAGGAGACCTCCTTTGCTATGGGAAGGAGGAGGACAGACCAGCAGTGAGGAGGGAAGGGACTGGGTCTTCCCTGTCCTCGGACTTCTAGCCCACACGGGCCCCCCCATCTGAGAAGCATGTTCACATCCTCAATTATTTCACTGGGTTGCAAACTTTGTTTTTGTTTCTGTATTGCTCCTAGGGATCTCTTTCAGGCTGTCCTAATCCCAGAACAGAAAGCAGATTGTAGGGGCTTCCCAGCAACGGGGGCTCCAACAAGCACGGTTGGAACACCACTGCCCCTGTGAGGGCAGCTGGTGACACCAGCTCTGTTCTGTTACTGGGAAGTGAGGCTCAGACAGTTACTTCCCACCACATGCCTCAGACTCCCAGAGGGCTGCAGGGTCGGGCACAGCTCCTTAGAGTTTATCGAGACTTACCATCCCATCCATGGCCTTGGGGTACAGACATCAGGCCGGGGCAGGGGAGGAGGCTTGCTGCCAGGCACACAGTGATGGGCAGGATGGGGGCTGGGAGAGGGGCCCATACAGGGATGCAGGCGAGGAAGGCAATGCATAAGGACGAGGTGTGTGTGATGCATCTCTGCCTGGTGTCCGTCAGAGAGTGTTATGAGTGTCGTGCGCTGTGTGTGTGTGTGGCATGTCAACGTGTGTCACGTGCCGAGCGTGGTGCGTGGAGCTCTGTGTGCACAGGTTGCGTGCACTGTGGGCTGTGTGCCGTGCAGTGCGTGTGTGGAGGGCTGGGGGTGGAGGAGCACAAAGAGCGCAGTCAGGGCCATGGTGGGGAAGGAGAGCCCGAGTGGACTTTGGAATCCTGAATGTTCTTGGGGAGGTGAAGGGAGGCTTTGCTGTCCATGTAAATGGAGCTCCTCTGGGGTGGCTGCTGTGGCTGACCTGGCAGGGGCTGCAGGTTCTGCAGGATGGCGGCCACGGCCATCTTCTTCTCCAGGGTGGTGTCACTCAGGTACTCGTGGTCCAGAAGGCTGAGCAGCCCGGTGAGCTCAGGGAGCAGCTGCTCCAGCACTGGGGAGGAAGAAGCACGGAGCCCCATCACCGATCCGTGTCCAGGAACCTGGCCTCCCCCAACCACAGGGGAGCGCAGAGGGGCCAGAGGTCAGGGTCAGGTGTGGCGGGCAGGCACAGGGCTCCCAGCTGTCCTAGTGCTGACCATTCAGCTCCATGGAGGGCCCTCCAGGATTCCCCTGGGTCTCCCCACTCTGCCTCAGACCTCAGGTGGCCTTAGCCTGGGGACTGGACCTCCCTGGGCTCAGCCTGGCATCTCGGAGCCCAGGTAGCCCCTTAGTCCTCCTTTCGTCCCAGGCTACCCTCCGCCTTGGGGCCCTTCTTCACTGCAGCTTGAGGCTCAGCGCAATCTCAGGCCGGAGGGCCTGGCCATCCAGGACACAGGCAGGAAAGGGAGCCTTCCTGTCCCATCAGTTCACCCACTTCAATCTCTGGAAGCGTCTGTTTCCGGTGCCTTGGCCAGAGCCAAACTAAGCATTAACCCTTCCCACCCCATGCCTCAAGTTACCATTACCATCTCTCATTCCATGTTCTACCAGTGCTTCCAAAACCCGAGTATGTACAGGACTTACCTGGGAGCTTATCAAAATGCAGACTGATAAAGGAGGTGTGGGCTGAGACCCGAGAGTGTGCATTTCTGACAAGCTCCCAGCTATGGGTCTGGGACTGCACTGGGTTGCAAGATCCCAGAGCACAGAGTCCTTCAGGGACTGTAATGGGCCAAGACCATGACGACATTGATGTCACCCTGCCCTGCAAAGTAACTTGGGACTTGTGTCTTAGGATGAAAGACAGCTTCATCATGGTAGTAGCATCGTCCTGCTCTGCAACCCACCAAGTGCTAGTGCACAATAATAAAAGCTAACCTGTGCTGAACAATTATGCTAAGTCCATTTACATTTTCTTGTCTCTTTAAAATCTCACATCAAGCATTTTATCGTCTCAAGCTCAGGGAGGTTAAATAACTTCTCTGAGATCACACAGCTAGCAGAGCCTAGACTGAATCGTCTTTCTTCACTCCGTTCTCTGCAGAGCTAAAATGTCTTGCAGTATTTTATTTGATGCTACCAACAAAGTGTTGAGGCAGGTCAAGAAACAAAGGCTCAGAGAAGATAAGTAACTTACCCGAAGTTACCCAGAGGCTAGTGGAAAAGCCAGGACTTTAGTTCTGGTCATGATGCCTGACTCCATGTACTTCTCCCGGCCCTGGGCCCTCCCAGGAAACAGGGAGACTTCGCCCTGTAGGTACAGGATCTGGTCGTGTAAGAGGGGCTACAGCATCAGGTCAAAGGGAGCCAGCCACGGGCCAGAGCACCTGAGTTCAAATTCAGTCTCCGTTATTCATTAGCCGTGGAACCTCTGGCAAGCTGCTTAACCTGTGGGTGACTCAGTCTCCTCATGTGGAAAGGAGGGATAGTAACCACTCCTGCCTTGTAGGGTTGCCGTGAGGATTAATTACACCATGTGTGTAAAGTGGCTTGCCCCGTACAGAGTAAATGCTCACCGAGTCAGCCATTCTGCACTGTAGAATTTACTTTACTGATCTGTGTGATCTCCATGTGTCTGCCTCCCTCAGCTGGCCGTGGGGCTCTGGATGGTCCGGTCTGGACTATGATCTCCGCTTTCTTACTGTCTAGTCTGGGACTTCCTCAGTGTGGGTGCTCCCCAGGTGTCTGACGAGGGAGGAACGAGCGGATGACCACACTAGGACATTCTGTGAGACACCTCTACTAAAAATAGTACATTTAGCTGGGCACTGTGGCAGGACCCTGTAGTCCCAGCTACTTGGGAAGCTGAAGCATCAGGACTGCTTGAGCCGAGGAGTTTGAGGTTGCCGTGAGCTATGATACCACAGCACTCCACCCAGGGCAAGAGAGACTCTGTCTCAAAAAAACAGAACAAAACATAAACATGTATATTTATTACATGTAGATAGTAGTGGCACTTGGGAAAATGTGGTGATGTAGCCTCTCTGTGGCATTCCATCATTGCCCCTAGCTGGTTGACATGGAGGTGAAGGCTGATGGGACACCTCCTACCTCACAAATGCCCTCTATGGCAGACACGGGCAGAATGGGCTCTCCGGTCGATTTCCCATCTAATTCCCTAAGCACACCTGTGAATAGACCTACAGGGATGGACAGTTTCCAGAAGATGACACTGTGGTCGAGGGAAGCTACAGGCTGGTTGCACAGCTTGAACAGTTAAAGCCAGGCTGATTCCAAGTCTGTGCAGTTCCTGGCGCTGCTGAGGTGCACACTCTAGGGGTGTTGTTCACCTCAGGAGCCCAGGTGAAAGGTGCTGGGAGATCTTGTTCTGCCCCGGGCCTGAGCCCCCGCCATGCCACAGAAGCCAGCGTTCTGCATGGGCAGGATTCTCTTTAAAGCAGGAAATCATTTAAAATCAGTTTAGCTAAACTGTAGCTGTTTTCAAGGAAATTTTTAAAAATGGAATCACAGCCTCTCTGGCACCCTCAATAGACACACCAAACATCAATTAACTCAATTCCTAAACATTTGCTAAGCACTAATATGTGCCAGGCTAGCCACTGGCGAGATCAGAAAAAATGAATGAGAATCCATGGGGATTCTCTCTCTCCCAGGCACACAACTCACAGGTAATTACTCACAAGGCAGCCAGGTGGCGAAGGTGACAAGGCACACACAGCAGCTCCCTGGGGTCTGTAGCCATGATTTTTCACATTTGAAAACTCTGGACACTACTATCCCACAGGATGTTAGTGCTCTGGGTTGTTTATCCCTACACTAGTTGTTTGAAAAGTGTTTGGTGTCATGGGGGCACAGCGGCTTATGCCTGTAATCTTAGCACTCTGGGAGGCTGAGGTAGGAGGATCATGTGAGCTCAGGAGTCCAGACCATCTTGGGCAAGAAGTAGAAATCCTCTCCTCTAAAAATAGAAAAATTAGCCAGGTGTTGTGGCAGGTGCCTGTAGTCCCAGCTACTAGGCAGACTGAGGCAAGAGAATTGCTTGAGCCCAAGAGTTTGAGGTTGCTGTGAGCTATGACGCCACAACACTCTACCAAGGGCAACAAAGTGAGACTCTGTCTCAAAAACAAACAAGCAAAAAAATTTTGATCTCTACTTTTAAAAATTATTGAGGACCCCAAAGAACTTTTGTCTTATGTGGGTTGTATCTATCAATATTTAGTGTATTAACAATTAAAACTGAGAAGTTCTTGCAAAGCAAGAGCACACAGATACTTATTCCCTAACTTGCAGAGCTGCCACCTCAACACAGGGTGCGCCTGGAATACTCCCCTGTACACTGGTGAAAAATGGGAGTGGAAAAGGTATATAATGTCTTAGCATTGTATAAAAGTAGCTTGACCTTACAACTCCCTGAAAGCATCTTGGGGACTTCCTAAGTACCCTCAACCTCATAGAACACCTTGAGAAATGCTGTCCTTCAATGAATGATCCCAGATTGCTAAGCTTTTTGGGTTTCTTAAATCTGTTTCTCTTTCCTCTCTCCCTCCCTCTCCTTCTCTCCCTCACTCCCTTTCTTTTCTTCTTTTCCTCCTTCCTTTCTTTCCCTCCCCTCCCCTCCCCTCCCCTCCTCTTCCCTTCCCTTCCCAGACAGAGTCTCACTCTTTTGCCCAGCCTAGTGCCATGGCATCATCATGGCTCACAGCAACCTCAAACTCTCAGTCTTTTTTTTTTTTTTTTGCAGTTTTTGGCTGGGGCTGAGTTTGAACCCTTCACCTCCGGCATATGGGGTTGGCTCCCTACTCCTTGAGCCACGGGTGCACCCAAACTCTCAGTCTTAAGAGATCCTCTGGCCTCAGCCTCCTTAGTAGCTGGGACTACAGGCACCCACCACAATAGCCAGCCAGTTTTTCTGTTTTTAGTAGAGACAGGGTCCCACTCTTGCTCAGGCTGGCTTGAACTCTTGACTTCAAGCAATCCACCGACCTCAGCCTCCCAGACTGCTAGGATTACAGGTGTGAGCCACCAGGCAAGGCCTCAACAATTTATGCTGCTATCAGTAAGTACCTACCTGTGGCAGCATTCTGGCTTCTAAATGCCATATTGCTTCTAAATTAAGGTTTGTTACAGTTGTTTCTAAAGTAAGAACAATTAGGTTCTGAGTGAGTGCTCTGCATTTAGAAACCTGAGTTTTAGCACTCAAGCTGTGTAATATCTTGCTTGTTTCCTTCCTGTCTTTGATGGGATTCTTAACATGAGACCTTGACTTCTAAGTGATTTTTACTGGACTGTGATCACCCAAGTCCATACAGACCAGAGGAGAGGGAAAGGGCTGAGTGAATCTGGAGGGAGCAGATGGGGAGTAAGGGGCTGCCAGTTGTGGTGGGAGGTTTGCAACCTGAAAGGAACCAGCAGTGGCAGGGGCAGAGGGAATGGAGCCACAGGTGAAGCCCAGCTGGCAGTGACCATGCAAGACCCTTTCCTTGAAACTTTGCAGTTTCCCTGAAACTTTGCAGTTACCTTGTATTGGGCACTTAACATACATTTTCTCAATTAATCCTCTGGTTCCCTACAAAGGAGAAAATGGAGTCTCAGAGAAATGAAGTGACTCAGCTGGTAAGCAGCAGAGTTGGCCTTGAACCCAGGGCTGTCTGAACCTGCACCTGAATCCTCCATCAGAAGACTTTAGCTCTGCTCTGCGCAGCAGAGCCAAGAGGCCGGTGGTGGCTGGGAGAGGATGGGTGGATTTGGAGGCTGGGCTTCCTCTCAGCCCTGCCACAGAAGGCTTAGGGCCAGGACTTCACTGGGGATTCCTTCACCCGTGGGTGGGGGCCCTTGACAGTGGAGCTTATGTTCCTGCCTGCTGGCCCTCTCCCCTATGGGCCCCGTCTGAACTTCAGAGACTTAACTGTGAAAATATCATAGAGGGAAAACAAGCCACTCCAAGCAAATACCTGACTTAACGACAGGGATCTCATCACAGAGATAAACTGATATGCATAATGGGTACAGAAACTCGCAGCCAGGATTCAGCTCTTCCAGAACAATGCAGAGCTCACTCTGTGCCTTTGATGACAGCTTCATCTTTAATGCTAGATAATTCAAACTACAGTATTTAAAACGTCGGTGAATTTAAACTGGCGAGAAGTCATATGGTATAACACATATGACAAATGCTTCTGCCATGGCTCATACATAGCACCAGGACAGCAGCCTCAGAATTCAGCAAGATTTTTCCAGTGGGTTTCCTGGGAATGCACACTGCTAGACCTCCTTTCTAGAGGGTCTGATTTGATCAGCAGGCCTGAACTGGTATCCGGGTATCTGCATTTTAACAAGCACTGAAGGCGATTCTGATGCAGGCACTCCAAGTTTCAACTTTTATAAAATACGGCACCAGAGAAAACATACCTCAGGGGACATCTATTAACACAAGGAATATGGGAAAACCTTTCCTAGTCCTTAAAAAATTATCATGAGGCATCTCCTTCTGGAATAACTGAGACTTAAGGTGGGAATAATAGCAGCAACAGAAGGTTATAAATAGCTAGAGCATTGGTGTCTTGCTCAGAACAGCACATGGTTAGGACTTTGGGGTCAGACCCAGGTGTGTTGGGATTCTTGTGCTGCCACTTCTAAGCTGTGCAATGATGGGCATATTAGTCAACGTGGAGCCCTGACTTTGTCATATGCAAAATGAGAATAGTAGGATCCTAACCTTATAGGCTAGGAGGGCCGGATATGGTCATGCTTATGAAGCCCTTAGCATGGCACTGTGCCATATTGCGTATTGCTGTTGTCAATGTTGCTACTTCCTAACACTCCCCAGAAAGATGTAGACTTCAAAGTATTGATGAGGTAGCACTAGAGACAGGGTTGCTATAGTTTTTCTAATAATCTCCATGGGGATGGGGGCTGTGTCTCAGTATATAGTAGATGCCCAGTGAACACTCATTCAATGAATATCATACTTTGATGACCTTCTCCTGGTCATCTGATCTTCTCCTATTAAAGGTGTGGAAAGTGAGGGTAAAAGTACGTAAGTGTTAAATTTACCCCAAGCTTGATGCTTAAGATGAGTTATAAAAGAGTGGCTAAGAGTGTCCACCGAATTGCAGCTCTGCCATTTTGCAGCTATGTGCCCCTGGTGAAAGTTCTTAATTTTCCTAAGCTTTCTATTCTTCATTTGCAAACAGTTGCTTCACAAGGTCATGGTGAAAATGACATGAAATGATGTGCATGGCGCTTAGGCACCCAATAGCTGGCCCCTTCATTCATGTGTTACTGCCCTTCAGAGTTTCAGGTGCAGTGGTAGGCACAAGGGAGGGGGCCATGGGACAAGAGGACATCATGAGACTCTGCAAGCCTCACCATATGGACTATTCATGGCCCGGAACCTGACACGGAATTTGGGATGGTTGTGGCAGAAGAGCTGGCGGAACTTCTCCCCTTGGAATGTTCACATCCCACTGACCCCTTCTATGCCAGGCGAGGCAAATGACATCTTCTAGATGGAGAGGCAGTAATGCAATCCAGGAGTCTTGTCCCTGTCATCCCCAGTTAGGAAAGCTCTCATTCCCCAATTCCTCAGCAGCCCTCCTCTTTGTTTCTCTCCAGGGCATCTGTGCTTTCTGAGGGCATGCCAGGGCATCAGGGCAGGACTGCATTTATGTCTAAAGCTTGTTTAGAACTATAAATAAATTTCATCAATCTTGTTTGGTTTAGTTGAGTCTTAGGGAGGTACGGTGAATTCAAGTGATGAAAAAAGAACAACAGGAAGAAATAGACGACTCATTGTTTGTAAGTCTACAGTCTTTTAAGAGGGACAGACAAGCACAGAAACCCAAGATGGGAGATATTCTCTGGGCTGTGAAAGAAGTTTATCAAATAAATGGAGAAACTTATTTAAAAGTCTATCTAAGATTAGACCACTAAGTGCTTATGGTTTCTGGTGAGTGCCCAACTAAGACTAAGATCAATTTTCTCTCTGCTCCTCTACCCTCCTGTCCTAACTGAAATCAAAGTAAGATCTAATATAGCAGAAATTAAGCTGTCAGCAAAAAGCACTGTCACTTGCTCCCAGGACTTTAGTCCTGATCAATATCCCTGATGTGGACCGAGTGAAACCTTCAAGGAAAGGGATTTATCACAGCCAGTAAAGACACTAGCTGGAAGCACAAAAGGTTGGATTTATTTAGAGATCTCAGAAGTGATGAGTCTAATTTCCATGACAAAAGAAAAGTGAATAATTAAATTTAAGAAAACCACAAGAATAATAAACCCTGTCTTGGCTCCAACCAGGCTGGGTCTAGTGCTGGGCTCTTTGACACATGTGCTCTTTCCTTGCACATCTTCAGACTCTGGGAATTTACAAAAATGCTTGGAAACAGCTGGCAAGTTACAATTTCACTAAATGAAGTAGGAAGAAATGCAATTTCTCTTTTCTCTCCTCACTGTTTGACAAGCCTCTTTACAGAGATCACCAAGATAACTCATCCCTCATTATTTTCCAAGTCAGAGAAAATGCAACTAGCAGTATTTAAAAATGGAAAAAAAGAACAATCCTCAGAATATGGTTTTTATGAAGGGCCTACAATTTTTCTTTTGGTTTACTCAAATTTCCTTTCTTATTTCCAAACAGCAAAATGATCCAACTTCTATGTCATAAAGGCTTTCTGTTCTAGAGAAAGAACCACTACCTCGCTTTAAACTTTTTTGATCATGATTTGAGAGATGACTTTCTATGCTAGCATATTCATGGGCTATGACCCATTATAACAGAGGGGAGGCAAGTCACCTTGGCAAGGAAAACATATGCTTATTAGATGTGAGTTCAGTGTGCTGGGGGAAGGAAAAATGGAGGAGCCTTTTCTGTAACCTTGAAACCCTGAAGGCTCTTCCAGCGGGCCCTGCCTCGAGGCTGTCCTCATACTCCATTCCTCAGCCTCTTAATCCAGGGACTTTGCATAAGCTGTTCCTCCTGCCTGTCAGAACTCCTTCCCCTTGCCGAGGAGTCAGACCTCTTCAACTTTCAACTCAGTCATGACTTCCTCAGGGATACCTTCCTTGTCCCCTTGGTCACCCCCACTCTCCCTAATTTATGCTACTGTAGGACCAAGTATCTCTCCCTGGGGCACCACACATGGAGCACTTTTATATTTACATATGTATATTTTATTAATTAATTTTGTTCTCTGACTTGAATCTGAGCTCCATGAGGGCAGGAACAGTGCTGGCTTTTGCTAACGCCTGACACAGAGTAAGTAAGTACTTAAGTATTTGGGAAATAAATACTTCTTGGAGCGATTTTTTTTTCTTAAGAATTGATAAAGGCCGGGCGTGGTGGCGCACGTCTGTAATCCCAGCGCTGTGGGAGGCCGAGGCGGGTGGATTTCCAGTGTTCAAGGTTCGAGACCAGCATGAGTGAGCCAGAGAAAAGACCCCGTCTCTACCACCAGGAAAGAACAGCGCTGGGCGTTGTGGCGAGCGCCTGTAATCCCAGCTACTTGGGAGGTAACCGGCCTGCGCATCGTTAGAAGGAAGGACAATGAAAAAAAAAAAAGCAAAAAAACAAGGAAACTGAAGAAAAGTAAAAGCCAGCTGAAAATTAAAAAAAAAAAAAGAATTGATAAAGCCCAGCAGCTGATTAATGTGATTTTAAAACCAGGTCTGTTCTCATAGTGGCTCAATGTAGGAAAGTGATGCTTGGGGCGGGGTGGGGGGTGAAGGAAACAGGGAACAGAAAGCCCTGGCTACAAAAGGAAACAGAAAGCCCATTCTCGTTTGGCTAAGTTCCCAAATACTCTATTTTGTTGAACTTGTATCCCTTACAAGGATACAGCTGCCAACTCACTTACTGATATACATTTGGATTTTAATTCTAGTATATAAATTGGGAAATAATGATGACTAACAGATACTGAGTAACCTGAACTACCTGAGTGGTAAGCCCTATTCCTCCATATCCTAGCTGTGCACCTTGGGGACACTGACATGACCATCTTGGCCTCATGTACATTATGGGTGACATGAAGCACAGCTACCTCCTGGGAGGGAACAGGCCTTGACAATTGCAAATGTGCCTAGAACAGTGCCTGGCACATACATAGTAAGTACACAACAAACATCAGCTCTTTACATTACTCTTCCGTTACTACTAGAAGTCATACCCTGCTTTAAGAGATTTGCATATACTGTTTACAAGAAGTAATTCTTACAATAAGGTGGGTTAGCCCCATTTTACAGGTGTAGAAACTGAGGACTGCAGGATAGTAAGAATCTTGGAGGGGCTGGTGTCCTCCTCGGTTTTCCTTCAGGATGCTGCTTCTGTGTCCAGGTTGAGGTCAACCCTGCAGAGAGGCCACCAGCTCCATGGGTGAGGCTGGCAGGACTGCTCCTTCACTTCATGGGTCAGAAATCTCTCCTTTTCCTGACCACAGTCTCTTCCAAGTTGCTGCAAACATAGCCAGATGGGGCCAAGGGGATGCCTCACTTCCTTTCTTTGAATTTACAAGCACTTCTCTCTGGGTCCAAGTGAAGGCCAAACAGTGGGCAGAATGTTGGCTAGCGGGTTGGACTTGCATTGTTTATTACTAAAACAAACACTTCCTGTTGTCCCAGCATGTATAGGGAAGCCCATGGCTCAGGCAGGCTGAAAAAGAATGACAAAGGAGCAGAAAAGAAAACCCAGCTGCAAAGCCAATGCCTCAGACTTTGTGCTTTCCAGGAGTTAAATATAGCCCCTGCATGAGGGAGGGCAAGGGGTAGTGAGGTCACCTTGGAAGACTTTCGTGTGTGTTATTTGCAGCAATTGCAGGAAATATCTTTTTATGCTAAAGAGAATAGTATGAGTTTGAGTCCACAGGATAGAAACACAGAAACATTCATGAAGAAGGGAGGTGGCAAAGAATAGGGGGAATAATTTGGGACTTGGTCTCAGAGGACTTGGTTTGGGTTCTAACTCCACCCACTTGCTAGTGTGGAGTTTTGGATGAGTTATTTAACCCCTCCAAACATCATGTTCCTCTTCTGTAAGAAGGGGTTTACAAAACCCACCCACAGATTTGTGTGAGGGAAAAATAGGTGATGGCTGGGAAAGGGCTTGTAAATTGTGGGGATTATTATTATTATACTAGCACAATTCTCTGACCCTCTGTTGCAGGGAGGCAAAAGGTCAGGGAGGGTGTAGGTCATGGAAAAGCCGGTCATGGGGGAGTTTCTGGCTGACATTCTTCCCAGGAGTCAGGCCAGGGTGACAGGCTCAGGGGAGCCCCCCACCTTTAACGGCAGCCATTGCTTGGGGCACCTTGTTTCTCAGCTCTGGGCCTCCAGGGAAGCTGTAGCTTCCTTTCATCCAGCCATTTCCAGACCGCACAGGAGGGGTTGGGGGCAAGTCACTGGCTTCTGAGGAAATTAACTTTTGGTCATGAGCCTGAGTTCTCCCAGAATTGTTCCTTTGTCTGTGGATTCCTCCCTGTTTAGCTCACACACACATTAAAAAATGGTTCCGGAGGAAGTGGAAAACTGTGACACACATGTCTCCCCTCCCACAAGATGGCAGCTGTTTCCACTTTCGGAAGCCTGCACCATCTCCTTTACCAAAGGTTTGGGGAAGCACCAGCAGGTCCAGGGCGTGGTCTGATGTGTGCGATAGTAAAAGCTGGTAGGATTTCCAGGTCTTAAGTGATGTTCCAGATGTCATGCTTGGATTACTTCACTTAATCCTCAAAATGGCCCTGTGAGGTAGGTTCTGTTTTACTCATGAATCAAGTGGGTCGCAGAAAGGCAGTTACTTGTCTAAAGGTCCACAGATAGCAGGCTGTGATTTGAACCTAGAGCTGACTCTAGAGCCTAAGCTTTCAACCACTGTATTATAATCCCTTTGGCTTTCTCCTTTGCACAGGGGTTCCCCCATCCCAAAGCTTGCTAGACCCAGCAGTGAGCATTTCATGGCCATTCGCTACCGGTGTTTATTTAGCAGGACGGTGTCCAGCCTGGAGTCTTGACAGGGCTGAGCTTTCTGCTCCTGAGAAGTCTGAGTCTGAAGTCCCATCTCACCAACCTGTTTTAACAGACAGCAAAGCCTCTGTCTAGGGAAGGGTAAGTGTATTAGGTGGATAATAAAGATAGCTAAGAACAACAGCCACCATTTACTGAACATTTCCTGG
This sequence comes from Perodicticus potto, assembly GCA_963574655.1. Lineage (NCBI taxonomy): Eukaryota > Metazoa > Chordata > Mammalia > Primates > Lorisidae > Perodicticus > Perodicticus potto. The sequence goes on from CAUYRH010116103.1 coordinate 28,043, forward strand.
GTACTGGGTACTGTGCCTAACATTCTTATTTCTTTTTTGAAATAGGTCCTCAAGTGGAGAAAGATTTGATTAATCCTAATCATTGCTTCATGAGATATTCTCATCATTGGCCCATGCATGTCCCACTTTCATTTATTATTTATGTAATCAGTCATATATTTTTGATAATATATAAGCACTCAGAAACCAGCCATTCTAAACGAAAGGGTCTTGACAACATCTTACATCTCACTATACGATCCCACCCCGGCTACCCTGCGCAAGCGATCATCCTGCGTGCTGTGTTCAACATGCCTTTGCGTTACCTCGTGTGGAGCTTTAGTGCAACTAGATGTACTTCTGAAAATATATATTTTAAATTATTGATTGTTCTAAACTTTATTCAATGAGAATAATGCTGTAAGTAAACTTTGTGACTTGTTCTTCAATGTTATGCTTCTAAGATTTATGCACATTGCTGCCTGTAGCTGTGTTCATTCATTTTGACTGCTGCGTGCTCTTCCGTTGTTAGGAGTATTCTCTGTGTGCTCCGTGACTATTGCCTCCTTTAACCTCTGCAGCAACCCTATATGGTTAGAATTCTTCTTATCCCAGTTTTACTGACAGGAAGCGGAGGACTAGAGACATTAACCATGTCAGAGGTCAGAAGTGCCAGGCTTGGAGGTTCTGGCCTCCCACTGTGCCTGGTATTTTGCAGCACTGGAGACAACACAGGCCCTTGGGACTCAAGGCCCAGCTACATACTTGCTGGCTGTGTGTCCTTGGGCAATCACTGCATGTCTCTGAGTCTCAATTTCCTTGACATCAAAGTGGGGTGATCATAACTTCCCTCCCCAGCCCTCACAGGCCTGTTGTGAGATTGAGTCTGACGAGGCTGGTGAGCAGTGAGAGCGCTCTGCTAACTGAAGCTTTGGAAATTGGCAAATTTTGACCAATAGTAAAAGCGCCGTCCTCCCACCTCCCACTCCCAATCAAACAACGGAACTCATCCGAAATTCAAGAGACAGGACCAAACAGCATCTCATTCAGAAAGGCAAAGGATTAGGTGGGCAATCAGCTCACAGAAACCTCAGTGAGTTGAGGACCAAGAAACCAGAAAATTATCAACAGATGCCACAGGCTATACTAATAGGAAGCTAGTATGTTTGGCTTTGCTTTATTCATAGTTTTTTTCAAAAATTAGTTTTTTACCATTTTTTTAACCTATTTTCAATATCCGACCGAGGCCCTGCCCCAGTACTGTTTGTTTGTGGTGATTTCTCTGCATGACCTGTTCTCCTCCAAACTCGACCTCCTAGTAGCTGTGTGACCTCAGGAAAGTTACTTACCTTCTCTGTGTCTGTTTCCTTATCTGCAAAATTGGGATAATAATAATACCTATGTCTTACAGGGCTGTCATGAGGATCCAGTGAGGTATTACACAAGTGCTTCCAACATTCCTGATGCATACCAAATTGACTGTGATTATTATTTAAAATCTCCTCCCTCCCTAGATAGGGCTTTGGGAGTTAGTTAAGGTGCCACTGCCTCCAGGAGGCTGGTCCTGCCTTGGAAAGGTGAAGTTATCTGCTGTGTGCTGCAGAGCAGACAACTTGATCCGTGTCCCTCTCTGCTAAACTGTGAGTTCATGAGAGTAGTGATGATGCCCAGCTGCCCAGTGCCCAGCAGGTACTGGTGGGGGGGGGGACGTGGCAGCCTGGGATTCACAGGATGGACCCAGACTAGGGGGCCCTGTGAATTCTGCCTATGACAACTATCTCTAAGAACAGAAGGGCTTCTGGGAGATGGGGGAGAGACAGGTGGAGCAGACATGCTCCCAGGGGAGCTGGGGGGGTCTGGGCAGCAGGCCAAGACCACAATGTTAGGCTCACGGTACAGAGGAACTCTCCAGCAATCTGCACTAAGAGAGGCAGACAGATGTCTCTCCAAGAGGGATGGGGCCCAGGTGGGACAGCCCTTCAGCAGGAAGGCTGGGGCTGAGTCAGGACAGTAGGTAGCTGTGGCTCTGTGAACTGGGGCGAGAAACACCTAGAATGAAACTGGGATGTGTTTTTCCTTATTCAGGGACCCCAGGTGGGTGACAGCACTTCACCAAGCCTAGGTTTTCTGTAAGACAGAGATAAAAAGAACATTTACCTCAGAGGACGGTGGCAAAGAGCAAGGGCGATCATGTATGAAGAAAGTTAGGCATTGTGCCAGGCACACACGAGTCACGCCGTGAGGGTTTGTCATTACTGGTGTGGCTGCTATTAGTGAGCACAAGGGAATCAGCAAGGGCCTAGACCAGATATATTGGGTGGCAGCTCAGAAGGACCACGCCGCCTGACTGCCCAGGTGGGAAGTCTTCCCTCCCTTCCCTCTCACCGGCCAAAGCCTCCCAGTGCGAACCCTGGATTTGGCTCTGGGCCTACCTGCCAGGAATCCACCCCCAAGAAAGCTGTGCGTGGGCAGGCTTTGGGAGACTCCTGGGGTGATTCCTGCTTCCAGAGGGGATGGAAGACCCAAGAAAATGTTGACCGAAGGCTGTGGAAATGGACGCTTTGGGTTTTGAAGCGCCCCAGACAAATACCTCCTTTGCTTCCCCATTCGACTCATAATGCTGCACAGTTAACCCTATTTGCAAATGGAGAGTCGTATGGGTCTGCTCTTAAACATCGAGGGGAGTTAATCTCACAAATGCTCACCTGAGACATTTGCTACAGCTCCTGGCTACCTCTTTCCCATCTTTCCCTTTGCAATCTGGTGTGAGCTCACTGCTGGCTTTAATAATTGCCCCAAATTGCAACACACAACCTCTTCCTGCTCACAACTCAGTAACAGCTCCCCAGGGCCCATGGCCGATGTCCAGGGTGGGCAAGCAAGGAGAAAGAGTGGAAGTGTTAGAAAGACAACTTGGATTGTCTCTCTAATTTATTAACAAAGGCAACTCTCTGATTTATTAACAAAGGCAATCATTTACTAACCTGAATTTTAAGCATTTGCTTTCTTTCTTAAAAACTAGAAAGCTTCCTATGTGCGGAGGGCTTTCCCTGCAGTGAATCCACTGTGTTTAGGTAGGTAAGAGATTGTTATCTCCATTTTTTGTTGGAGAAGCTGAAACTCAGGAGGTTAAGTGGAAAGAATAGAGGCAGAATTCAAACCAGGGCAACTTGACACCACCGCCAGTGGCACTCAGCTCCTGCAGTTATCCCACCGCTATTATTAGCTACAGATTACACGAAACACAGCCTCTCAGAGACTGGCACACACCCAGCGGGGGACCTGCAGAGATCCTACTCTTTGCAAGGATGTTGAAACTCCACTTAACTTCTACCTGCTCTTCTGGGTTCTAGGCACCCTGTCCTGCTGTGCTTCCTTAGCACACTTCTGGGCCTTCTTTCCTCTCCAGGGTTTTCTCCACCTAGAGGGCCATCCCCACAGCGTTTCTTGAAAGTAGCTTTTCAGGCTCGGTGCCTGTGGCTCAACGGGCTAAGGCGCCAGCCACGTACACCTGAGCTGGCGGGTTCGAATCCAGCCCGGGCCCGCCAAACAACAATGACGACTTGGGAGGTGGAGGCAAGAGACTCACTTGAGCCCAGGAATTGGAGGTTGCTGTGAGCTGTCATGCAACAGCACTCTATCCAGGGTGACAGCTTGAGGCTCTGTCTCAAAAAAAAAATAGCCAGGCATTGTGGTGGGTGCCTGTAGTCCCAGCCACTCTGGAGGCTGAGGCAAGAGAATCGCCTAAGCCCACGAGCTGGAGGTTGCTGTGAGCTGTGATGCCACTGCACTCTACCGAGGGTGACAAAATGAGACTCTGTCTCTAAAAAAAAAAAAAGACGTCTCATTGCATGGCGGGCCCAGCTATTTTTTGTTGCAGTTTGGCCAGGGCCAGGTTTGAACCTGCTACCCTCAGTATATGGGACCAGCGCCCTACTCACTGAGCTACAGTGAGCCTCCCCATATATATATATTTTGTGAGACCGAGTCTCACTTTGTCACCCTTGGTAGAGTGCTATGGTGTCACGGCTCACAGCAACCTCAAACTCTTGGGCTTAAGCAATTCTCTTGCCTCACACTCCCTAGTAGCTGGACTACAAGCGCCTGCCACAATGCCTGGCTATTTTTTGTTGAGGTTGTCATCATTGTTGTTTAGTTGGCCCAGGTTGGGTTGAAACCGCCAGCCTCAGTGTATGTAGCTGGCACCATAACCACTCTGCTATGAGGACTGAGCCTATATGTATATATATTTGAGACAGAGTCTCAAACTGTTGCCCTAGGTAGAGTGCTGTGGCATCATAGATCACAGAAACCTCCAACTTGGGCTCCAGTGATCCTCTTGCCTCAGTTTTTCTATTTTTAGCACAGACAGAGTCTTACTTTTTGCTCAGGCTGGTCTCAAACTTGTGAGCTCAAGCAATCCATGGGCCTCGGCCTCCCAGAGTGCTAGAATTACAGAAGTGAGCCACCCTCCCCAGGCCCTCCAAATTTATATGTTAAAGAGCTAACCCCCAGTACCTCAGAATGTGACTGTGTTTGGAAATAGGTCTTTAAAGAGGTAATTAAGGCCAGGCATGTAATCCTAGCACTCTGGGAGGCTGAAGCAGGTGGATTGCTTGACCTCAGGAGTTTGTGACCAGCCTGAGCAAAAGCAAGACCACATCTCTACTAAAAATAGAAAAACTGAGGCAAGAGGATCTCTCGAGCCCAAGAATTGGAGGTAGCTGTGAGCTATGACGCCACGGCACTTTACCCAAGGCGACAGCTTGAGACTCTGTCTCAAAAAAAAAAAGCAATTAAATAAAAATGAGGTTTGTTATGTGGGCCCTAATCTAATATGAATAGGGTCCTTATCAGAAGGGGAGATTTGGCTTGTTGTGGTTCATGCCTATAGTCCCATCTACTTAGGAAGCTGAGGCAGGAGGATCACTTCAGCCTAGGAGTTGGAGGCTGTGGTGAGCTATAATCATGCCACTGCAGCCTATCCTGGGTGACAGAACAAGACTCCGTCTCTACAAAAAATAGAAAGAATTAGCTAGGCGTTGTGGCAGGCACCTGCAGTCCCAGCTACTCAGGAGGCTTAGGCGGGAAGATGGCTTAAACCCATGAGTTTGAGGTTGCTGTGAGCTAGGCTGACACCACAGCATTCTGGCCTGGGCAACAGGGCAACAGAGACTCTGTCTGAAAAAAAAATAAAGGAAAAAAATTGAATGAGAAATAAATTTGATGTACAGAGATGGACAGAGTTAAGTCTTTAGCAGTGAAAATAAAATAACATGGCTCGGCACCTGTGGCTCAACAGGCTAAGGCGCCAGCCACGTACACCTGAGCTGGCGGGTTCGAATCCAGCCCGGGCCCGCCAAACAACAATGACGGCTGCAACCAAAAAATGGCTGGGCATTGTGGCGGGCGCCTGTAGTCCCAGCGACTTGGGAGGCAGAG